>JAMYXO010007432.1:0-12128 GCA_033310375.1 Conus canariensis
TGTCGTGCGTGTGTGCGTTTTTGTGTGTATGTCGTGCGTGCGTGCGTGCGTGTGTTGTGTGTGGTGTGTTGGTGTGTGGTGTTGGGGTGGGTATGTTTGTGTTGTGTTTTTGGGGTGTGTGGTGGCGCGCGCGCGCACCGCTGCGTGCGTTTTTCCTTTGGTTGTGTGTGTGTGTGTGTGGTGTGTGGTGTGTGTGTATGTGGTGTGTTTTGTTGTGTGTATGCGCGGCGCCGCTCGCGCTGCGGCTGGTGAGGTGCGGGGGACTTTGTGTTGTGTGCGCGCCCCCGGGGGGGGTGTGTGTGTTGTGTGTGTGTTTTTACACACCAAACAGACCACACACACACACGCACTTTTGCACATGCACGCAAGCACTTTCCCCGCTTTCCTTCATCGCGTCCACGCACACACGCAAAACACACACACACACAAAACACACACCACCCCACACACACATACTAGAATCCGTGTTCCATAAGTCATTCGGGCGGGGTTTTTGACAAGGGAAAATCTTTGCAATGAAAACATTATGCAGCAAGAAAACCCTTTTCACTGCAGCGACAGTGTCGTGAGCACATCAGTGCATAAAAGCGCAATACATCTTTTGTAGTAAAACATAAATAATAGAAAATAGTTAAGTTCCCAGCTTGCACCGCATGGCACTTGGAAGTCCCCGGTTGTTTTGAAAAAAGTGCCCATTCCCACTGCCTCCCACCCGGGCAAAGAAAGTGTAGCGACATCTGGGGTGTGTTTCCTCCCACGGAGTGCCCCTGCGGCCCACCCCAGGACAGGATATGTAACCTCATGCTACTGCCCGGGCGCATTCCACCACACAAAGGCCCGTTTATCTTCAGCCACACCCCGCCACTGCAGAGATATCTGTTGTTTCCTCTGTTTTCCCTTTCCTCCCTTCTTTTTTATAAGGAACAACAACCCGTCTTACTACGGGGGTTGGCAGCGGATTTCAATCCCCCTGAAATGTAACGGACCTTCCTTTTATTACTGCAGAACCCTCTTTGGTATCAAAACGAAATTTTTGAGTATAACCTTTGAGTGAACTTTTCCCTAATGTAAAACAAATTTTTTTGAAAGTTTTGAGGGACATGGTTGTGGCTCTGATTTTTCGGATAACAGAGTGATCAAGAAACTGGGGGGAAACAATAATAACTTTAAAAAAGTTAAAACAACACCCAAAGGGAGGCTAGCCTTTTTGGATAAAATTTCCCGCACCGAACTGGATGACACAACACCCAAATCATAAAAGGGAAGGGGGCACCCGGGGCCACAAAGTACGGCATCAATATAGCAATGCAAAAGCTCTCAGAAGTTGACAAACCGTCTCCCATTCTACCCTGGGTTTTGATAAAGGCTATCCCCAAAGATGGACACACCGCACCCAAAAACTCTCGAAACCAGAAAAGATCTGCCCTTTTTCTTCAGGGTTCTTTTACACACCTTCCAAAACTTGACCAAAACCAGGGAAAAAAACTGCCATCCTTTAGGAAAAGATCTGCCATTGATTCATAAAAAGATCTGCCATTGCCTTAGGTTCTTCTGTCCTCTTCCATCTGAAATCCCGACTGTTCCAGGGAATCACAGGCTGATGGGCCTTAAAGCCCCCTTGCCCCAAACCTCCATGGCGAAACCCCGGGCCTGGAAGCCAGATTCCCCAAGCTACTGGCTAGACTGTCATATTTCCCCCACTTTTTGTTTGCTCCACTCTTCTTTCGATGGCACAGTGGTGATCAAAACACTTTTTTATGAACCTGGGTGGAGCCCCGGTGTACATTTTTTTTGGATCTCGGATGGTTTCTCCCAGTGGGAAATTTTCTAGTCTTTCCAGCATCAACTCTTTTCAGTAAACCCTCTTCCATGTTTTTTGACGTTAAGCTTTTTCCAGACCATGTTTTGTGGCCTCCTCCCCTGAGAACGTCGTGCTGGAGTTTTGGGGGTGGGGGAGCGCTTCCTCCAGTAGTGATAACCGATGGTGATCTCTGTTATTGGTTGTGCCTCCATTGCCCCTTCCCCGGTTTAGCGCTGCTTTGCATAACCGGGACATGTTCCCAGTTTGCCGTGGCCAAAGTGGACACATGGGGTTTCTGTTTTCCCCCCCATTTGATCAGGTTTTGATTTTGGGGGAGTGTTTATATACAACTGAGGAGAAGTGCCCCTAAGAGATTTTTGTGCTAGTTTTCCCAGTGAAGTTCTTTTTCAGTAGTCCACTGCCTTTTGGGCCCTTTCCCAGACTCCCTACTGCATTTCTCTTGGTGTCCTCTTCTTTGCAGCTTTGAAAAACACGTCTTGTTTTTTTTTCCTTTTTGCTTTTGACCCCATTTCTTTTCTGTTGACCCCACCCTTGTCTGTTGGTTCTATGTGGCCTGTTTTTTCCCTGATCTTAGTTTTTCCTTTGCCAGTCTACTGCCTTGAACTTTCATTTCCTGTCAACTTTAGCTTTGTCGGGGATGATCTTAAAATTTGTCTTCAGACCCCAAAGCATGGTTAAAAACCCTTCTTTCCCCTATATTGTATTGCGATATATTTTAAGAAGTGTTAGCTTGCTTGGGGGCAGCAGAGTGCAACTTTAGGGAACCATGGAACAACACCCCTTTTTTGAACTTTTTGATTTTGGCCTCTTTTAAAATTCCACAGTTTTTGTGCTGAAAAGTAATTAGTAGAGCCCAGAAAAGCTTACAATCCATGAATGCTAACAACAGACCACGTACTTGCCAGGAACCCCCAACGGGTCTGTTACTGCAGGCTTTCCCCTCTGCCATTTGCTTGGTTTTTCCCCCTCTTTGTATTTTTTAAAAAAAATTTTGAAACCAAAGGGTTTACGCCGCCAAAACAAAACAAGCAAAGTTATAAGTTTTATGAGCTTTCGACCCCTTCGGTCTTCCTCAGGCAAAAAAAACAACAACCCCAACCTGAAAACGAAAAACGAACAGTCATCAGTATCTCCTCAAAGTGAGCGAAAAAGGGAGTAGAATTCACATGATATTCCTGGCATCGAACTTTGAATACGGTTTGAGTGGGTTCCCCCTTTGAGTCTAATTTGGCACCCATTATCGCCTTTGTGGTTGGGTGACACAAAAGCCCCTAAAATCATGGCTTATTCCCCACAACCGTTTGAAATGTTGGTTCAAAAACGCTACGATTGATTCTCCGGGGCATTCAGGAAGGGCCAGGGGTCAGGGAGGAACTTTTGAAGATTTTCCCCGCAATTCGATCGTGGTGTGCTCCTTGCTTGTTTGGTCATGTTCGGGGTGGTCCGCGCGCGCGCGCGGGGGGGGTTGTGTGTTTTGGTGTGTTGTGTGTGTGTGTGTGTGTGTGCGGTGTATGTGTGTGTGCGTGTTAAGCGTGTGTATGTTTGAGGAAAAGAAGATGGTTAATTTTCCCAAGTTTGGGCGTGCGTGTTTTCAGCATGATGTATCAGGCGATCTGTTTCTTTTTAAACGTTTTCCTTTTGTGTCTTTTTTTTTTTTTTTCACTTTTTGTGCTGCGCGAGGGATAGGTGTGAATCCCTGCTTTGACGGTGGTCTTTTGAGCCACTGGGGTAAAAGACAACGTTTTTGTCTGTTTGTTTCTGACCTATGAGTTGATAGGTGAGGATGAGCAGAGCGGGAATTTCTTTTTTTTTTTATATCTCTCACCAAGTTGTGAGTAGATGATGAATTTTTAAGTATGTTAACCAGGTTTGTACAACACAGTCACGCGATATTCCAAATGGGATGTGGTTGCAAACAGTTATGAAGATTATAGTCCTTGATCCACTATTTTGTTTTTACTATGACGCTTATGTGTTGTTTCATTGGTTTTTATGTTTTGGGGGGAAAGGAACTCTGATTTTAACATTTTCAGCACTTTCTTTTTGACTTTTCCCCGTTTTTCTGCGGGGGACAGTCCCCAGATAGAGAAAGGGACAAAGGGCGATGAAGTGGGGAACACAAACAAACCATGGCCTCCTGGATCCCGTCTACAACAGTGACACCCCCTAAGTCATCACACACCAGACCACATTCACAAAAACACGTTTGACAGCAATCTTTGTGCAGATACTTGAAAAATAAAGTGACCTTTTTGGAGATCGATTTATTCTTATTTTCGTATTCGTTTTTTTGAAAAACACTACAAAACCCACTATGATGAAGTAAAAAAGGGGAAATTGGTGATCCCCAAAAACTGTGAAAACCCTTTTTAACTCTGGATTCATTTAAAACGAGTGAAGAGAGCCAACGACAGAGACCTACGTCCTGAACCCCCCAGTTGGAAAAACCGGGGAAAAAGGGATCACTGAAAAACAGTTCCCATATCCAGGCGCAGAGAGACCATTTGCTGTAAAAATTTTTGCTTCTTTCTCGATTTCCCCCCGAACAAAGGAAAAAAAAAGATTCAAATGATCAACATGGGGGACAAAGAAGAAAATTCGTGGAGACCAAACCATAGAAAACCACTTTTTTTGAGAAAGCATTGATCCTTCCCTTTCTGCTTGCAGGGATTTCCATGCAATATTTTTCGGCCACAATCGTAAAACCCACTGATTCCCTACATATTTCAGCAACTGCAATGCCCCCATGGCTGCCAGAAAAAACCTCTCAAAAAGTTCTCTGATGCAAACGACCCAAGAAGCAAGTGAATTTCCCACAATGGTGAGAGGCCCGTTTAAAACCCGAAGGGTTTCATGTAACTCAGATGGAACAGGGTGTTACAGCCGAAAGGATGGTGTGAGGGGGTTTCCGACATTTTCATTTGGGGTTTAAGTTACGAAAAGATTTCCAAGCAAAACTGTAGTTGAGGAAAAAACATTCCAAATGAGCTGCCTCGAAAAGGATTTCCAAAGGAAGTTCAATGGTTCCATGTAAATTTACTTTTTGTCAGTCGTTGGGGCTTTTTAAACCGTGGGCTTAATAGTTTGTATAAAAAAGAATGCATTAAAACCCCCTTTTCGGGTAAGTTAAAAAGACAAGAAGGGGTTGACAATTTAGAATGTTTTTTGGGCAGACTCATCGTCTCGATTGTAGTTTACGTGCTTTCCATGATATGTAAACTGGGGAAGTGGATTGTTTGCAAGACCAGGTTTCAGTTTTATAATTAAAAAAAACCAAAAAAAGTTTTAAAATGTTATTGGGGAAAAGGGCAATATATGTAATTAGCAATTTAAAATTTAAATTTTAAAAAAGGGGAAAAAAAAATAAAACAAAAACAAAAAACTTTACCCAAATCTGTTAACAACATTCCCGTGCCTTTTGGGATCTAAAAACGAAGTTCAGGAAAATCGGCCAAAATGGGGTTTGCTGACGAAAGAATGGGCCTTTACCAACGCCTCAGGACAGGTTTTTTACAATCAGTTTTATCATCCCGCTGTGGACACGTCCCCGCCGTCACACAGATATCTCCATCACACACCGTGGAACTGGCACTGATAAATCCGGCAGGGCTCCCTCTCACATCTTTTTTGTCTTTCCAAAACACAGTCAGACAATCCTTTTTCACCGAGTGAGACAGGAACAGTAAGCCCCCCTGCTGTCAACGGAATGACGTCTGACATCTCGTCCTTCTGATCTTTTCCGAGTAAAACCAGTGCCATCTAAGTTAATTGAAGCCCTGTTTTTTTTGGGGGGATGTGTGTTTTTGGACATGTTTCACAGAGTGACCGCAGTCAGAGTATTTATTTCAAGTTGACTTTTCAACACACAATGACCATTCAAACACAAAAAGCCAGGACATGTGGATAAACACAGAATGACCATACTAGTGTTACAGTTTTACAAAAACACATACCGAGTGAAATGCACTTCGGATATCATTAAACACATTTAAACATGATGTCGGCGAATTTTGGGATTAAAAACGGGATATTTTCTTCACCAATATTCGGGGGTTTTTAAATCGCGTTTTTCTGGGGAAAAACCCTTTTAGTTTAAAACAAGAACTGATGAATGAAAAGACCACCGCAATTACGAAAAAGCGTCGAATTTTTTAGAATAAAAGAAACCGCAAATAACCCAGCCAAACAAACAGGGGAAAAAATGTTGAAATTTGCGATTTGATTACACAGAATGCATTAACCCCACGTGGTTTTGGAAAACAACATTAAAATAAAGCAAATGTTTTGCAACCTCGTTCTTGTATTTTTAAAGTCTATGTATGAAAATACCCATGTTAAGACCCCGTGTTGCAACCATAACCTTTTTTTTACTAACATAAAAGGCTGGGTTACCCATCCCATTCAACCAAACACATGGAACGAAAAATGTTTAAACAAATGAAAAGCTTTTTTTCCCTTTTGGTTTTTATAGAACGAGCTTCCCCCCTCTCCCGGGCTTCATTTGTGACACACGACAAACCCGTATATAGCTTTTTTCATGCATTTAATTTGTTGCGTGAAGCCCCCAAGCCCCGACAGCCCGACGCTGAATACGTGTTTGTTTCTCCCGTCCATCTTACACTGTGCCCTTTAGATTGCAGGCAGATGTCCTGGTATTAGTGTAATCACCCAAAAGAACATTGAACAAACCCCCTGGGGAGCTTTTCCCCCCCATCACTTCAGAGAAAACAGAAAAAAATAAAAAATGACCAGTTATAATCAGCATGGCAAAACGATTTGAAAGTCACACAAAAAAAAAAGAAACTTTCCCAAAAGCCTCTCAAATGAAAAAATTGTAGATTGTTTGTGTTTGTGTACTTGGACAATTTTAAAATTTTATTGCCAAAGAACTTTCAGACATGGCTACGACGCGAAACAACCCCTACGGCCGTTTGTCGCTACTTTAGTTTGTTATAATTTTTGCCCCTTTTCGGGGGCAAAGTTTTGGTATCACAAAAAAACCCGGGATTCCCTAATGTTTTATAGAAAACAGATGTGACTAGGATGTGTGTTTTATGTTGATCATAGGGTTGTTCTTTCTAAAAAAATCAAATTGTGTCGAAAATGTCAAAAACCCTTTTTTCAGGAATGGCAATCAAGGAAAAAAGCATATAATCCCAATTTCAGAAAGCGAATCAGGGATGTGTTTTTCCCACCGACCGGGGAACCAGACATATTCTAAACGTATTATATGAACACGTAGACCCCAACAGCTTGAAAAGCCATTTAAGAAAAGGGGATCTCCAAACACACCCCATACCCACCCCTGGTGTGGTGTACTGGGGAAAATTTTGTTCTCACAGTTGCACATAACCTGCAGGAACTGCCCGGGGTGTAGTTCTGATTGATGAGATAGTCCAACCTGGCAGAGCTAGAGTTCACTGGATCACAGCATTTTGGTTTTTATGGGGGTTTTCTCATCCGACCAATGAACAACATAAAATGCAAAAATGACAACCCAAACAAGCAAAAAATTTTTTGAATGAAATTTTAATTTAGTTTTTTAACTTTCTTTTTTGTGCACTGAAATTTTATATTCTAAGCCCAGAGGGCTATAACCTGGTTTGTTCGTCTGTGAGCCGGAGAACCACTTCATCTTGGGTTTGAGGAGGTGTAGATGATTTGGTGGTACGGGGTGGCTGACAACCGATGGTGCACAATATCAGTGACAGCTTGGCAAAAATGTGAAAACCTTTGTTTAGTGCGGCGGGGGCTTTCCTTTCCTGTTCTTTTGCTGGCGCACCTGTCCTCCTTTCTTCAATTAATTGGCACCTTCGGGGACTTTTGTCCCATTTAGCCCGATCTATAACAGTTTTTTCCCTATTGTCAATTTTTTTTTTTGTTTTTTTTTTTTTTTTTAAAAATTTTTCTTTTTTTTTATTGCTATTACGGGAAACTGAAATATGGCAAAAAACATCAATACCAAAAATTGGGTTTAAAACCCCCGGGGGAAGCTAAACATAGTTTCATAACAAGTGGTATATACACAAACAAAAAAAAAGATATAGCCTTCAGTTTTCCCAATAAATTTATTTTTCAAAGAATGATTATTTGGGATGACATAAACAGCTTTTCATGGGGAAAAAAAACAAATGCTTTTGTAGTTAAGGAAATCCTTTTTTTAAAGTGAAATCTTGCTTCAAAATTTAAAAAAAAAAAAGAATTGAAGACCCGTGAGGATAAAAGAATAGCACGAGAAAGGACGGGTTAGGGACAAACAAGGCCCCCCACACTGAAAATTTAAACCCAAGACAAACTTTAAAAGAAAAAGGGGTTTGGTTTCCCAACGGGCCAAATGAAGACATGCTATTTTCCCGGGAAAACATTGTCTCAATGTTTAGAAACCCTTTGAAAAAGAACAAAAATTTTTAAACCTTGAGTAACATACACAAGCCCCCATAATTTCCATCAGCAAGGGACAGAAATATTTTTTGTTAGTCTAGGGGGTTTTTGGGGGTTTTTTATCATATATTGAAATTTTTTAAAAATTCCACTGAAAAAAAACCCAGTTAAGCATAAAAGGGAGGAGGGGCTCATATGCAAGCCATTTTGCCCTGGAATCCCAGGGTGGTTCTTTGGTTTAATTATGGTTTTTTTTTTCAATTCTAAAATCTTATGTCAAAATTCTAAAAAAGCCGGGTTTTTTGTGAGAGACACCTTCTAACTTACATGTTATAATACTGTTTTGCCATAAGAATGATAAAGAAAAAATAAAATCCCCTTTCAATTGTTGCTTTAAAAACCCTAGAAGTTTTAAGAGATTCTGTTAAATATTTTCTTTTGCATGGGAACTTTCCCTCTTTTACTAAATAGTGAACATATTTCCAAAAGCTTTTTAATTTTAATACTTTTCCCAAAAATATGGTAAATCTATCTTTAAAAAAGGGCCCCCAAAAAAAACTACATTTACATTATCAATACCCCAATTTTTTTTCAAAATTACATTTTTTCCCTTTAAGAATTAGGGATTATTCTCAGCTGAAAACCACTTTAAGCTTCACATCCTTATTTTTTAAAAAATTTTTAAAAAGAAACACGCCCCGGTCATGAGTCTGTAAAGTTTCATTTTTCCCTTTTTTTCACAGCATGGGGGCCCCTCAATTTATTATAAAATAATACATCGTAATACGTCTTTGAGCCTCTGCGGGGTGGAAAAACAATATTTAAACAAAGTGAAGGAAAATTTTTCCCTTTTTTGTTTTTTTTGGTATTCCAACTTTTTTATAAATTCAGTTATTCCCATTTAATCCTGCAAAAGTAAAAAAATTTCCTTATTTACACCCATTTTTTTCCCTTAATTTCCGGTAGGAAAGAAACTACCTTTAAATCATAAAAGTGCGATATAATAGACACCTTTGTTTGCAAGCATTTTAGAAACAATGTATCCTTTTCCCAAATTGAATCCCTTTTTATTGTGGGATAAAAGGTTTTCTGCAAGAAAACTCAGAAATTTTTTTTTGGGGTTTGGGAATTTTTTTTTTTTAAAAAAAAAAGCATATAAGTTTCAAGAACGTTCCCCCAAGAAGGGGTTATTTTTTGTGAATTTTGCGAAAATTTTCCCTGGACCATATTTACAAAAAAAGGGGCCCCATTGAAAAAATTTTTGGGACAAAAAATTTGTTTCCATTTATGGTTTGATCGTTCAGTTCTAGGGAAACCCAAGGCAAAAATTAAAATTTGCGCCCGTAGGTTTTTTTAACTCAGGAAGACCAATACCTCCTTTCCCGAAACACTTTATGAGCGGGTTTTTTTTTTTTTTATAAATTTTTTGCTGGCTTTTTTTTTCCCCAAAAAAAATGCATTGCATTTTTTTTCTGGCATGTTTGAAAGAAAACTTTGGGGTTTTTTTGGTTTAAAAGCAGTCAAAAATTTGAATAGTTTTGAAAGGATTTTGGATTTCAATCCCAGTTTTAAAAACCTAAAGGTGTAATCTGGGGCGTTTTCCCCATATTCAAAAAAAATGATTTACATTTTGGTAGCTTTTCCGAATAGTTTAATTTACGCAATTTTCAAGTCTTTTGTGCCCAACCCAAAAGTTTTCGTCTAAATACAAAATAGTGTCAAATTCAGTCTTATTTGGGCCCCGATGTTTTTAAATTCTAATAAACCCGGGTTTGATCTTCTTTTTTGATTTTCGGCAACCCCACTTTTTATTCTTTTTGAAATTGCAAGAAGCCCCTATTTTTGTAGCTACATTAAAACAGAGAAATGGGTCTCCGTTTTTAATAAACTGCTAGGTTTACCCCCTTTGGAATACAGGGAAAATGATTCCCTCTCTTTGTACACCGGGACAGTTTCCTTTTTAAAACTTGCTTTTAAAATTTGATCTGACGACAAAAAACCCCTACTTTTTTCCAAAACATTTTAAAGAAATTCGCGAAAAACCCATCAAAACCAGGGCTTTATTATTTTTTTTTTTAAAAAATTTTTTTTTTAAAAAAAAAATTTGGGTTTTTTTTTGGGGGGGCCCCCTTTTTTTTTCCCCTTTTTTTCCCCCAAAAAAAAATTTTTTTTTTTTCCTTTTAAATTTTTTTTAAAAATTTTTTTAAAAAAAAAAGGGGAGGTTTTTAAATTTTGGGTTTTTTAAAAAAAAAAAAAAAAAAAAAAAAATTTTTTTAAAAAAAAAATTTTTTTTGGGGTTTTTTTTTTTTTTTTAAAAAAAATTTTGGTTTTTTTTTTTAAAAATTTTTTTTAAAAACCCCCCCTTTTTTTTTTTTTTTTTTCCCTTTTTTTTTTTTTTTTTTTTTTTTTAAAAAATTTTTTTTAAAAAATTTAAAAAAAAAAAAACCCCCTTAAAATTTTTTTTTTTTTTTCCCCCCCCCCCCCCCCTTTTTTTTTTTTCCCCCCCCCAAACGGTTTTTTTTTTTTTGGGGTTTTTTAAAAAAGGGGCCCCTTTCCCCCAAAATTTTTCCCCCGGGCCTTTTTTTCCCCCCCCCCCCTTTTAAAACCGGCCCCCCAAAAAGGTACAGGAAAAAGGGTTTTCTTTTCAAAAGAAAAAAAAAAAACCCCCCCCCCCCCCAAAAAATTGGGGGGGCCCCCCCAAAAAAAAAAAATAAATTTTTCCCGGGGGGTTTTTTTTTTTTGGGTTTTTTTTGTTTTAAAAAACTTTGGGGAAAAATTTTTTTCCCCCCCCAAAAACCCCCAAAACCCCCAAAAAGGGGGGGGTTAAAAAACCGGGGAAAAAAAAATTTTTAAAAAGGGGGGTTTTAAATTTTTAAAAAAAAAATTTTTAAAAATTTTTTTTTCCCCAAAAAAAATTAAAAAAAATTTTTTAAAAAAATTTTTGGGGGGGAAAAAAAAAAAAAAACCCTTTTTTTCCCCCGGGGGGGTTTTTTCCCCCTTTTTTTAAAATTTTTTTTTTAAAAAAAATTTTTTTAAATTTTTTTTTAAAAAAAATTTTTTTTTTTTGGGGGAAAAAAAAAAATTAAAAACCTTTTTTAAAAATTTTTTTTTAAAAAAAAAATTTTTTTTTTTTTTTAAAACCCCCTTTTTTTTAAATTTTCCCCTTTTTTTTTTTTTTAAACTTAAAAAATTTTTTTTTTTAAAAATTTTTTTTTTAAAAAGTTTTAAAAAAAAATTTTTGAAAAAAAAACAAAAAAAAAAAAATTAAAAAACCCCCCCCCCCCAAAAACCCCCAAAAAACCCCCAAAAAATTTTTTTTCCCCTTTTTTTTAAAAATTTTTTGGGGGGAAAAAAAAGGGGTTTTAAAATTTTTTTAAAAATTTTTTTTTAAAAAAAAAAAATTTTTTTTTTTCAAAAAGGGCCCCCCCCCAAAAAAAAAAAAAAAAAAAAAAAATTTAAAAGGGAAAAAAATTTTTTTTTTTCCCAAAACCGGGGAAATAATTTTTTTAAAAATTTTTTTTTGTTTTTTGGGGGGGGATTTTTGGGGCAAGGGGGGGGGCCCCGGCCCTTTTTTTAAATTTTCCCCCCCAACCCCCAACCCTTTTTTTTAAACCCTTTTAAAAAAAAAAAAAAAAAAGGGGGGGGAATTTTTTTTTAAAGGGGAAAAAAAACCAAAGGGGGGGGAAATTTTTTTAAAAAAAAATTTTTTTCCCCTTTTTTTTTTTTTTTGGGTTTCCGCCCCCCCCCCCCGGGGGAAAAAAAAAAATTTTTTTAAAAACCCCAAAAAAAGAAATTTTTTTAAAAAAAAAAAAAAACCCCCCTTTTTTTTAAATTAAAGGGGGGGGGGGGGGGGGAAAAAAAAATTTTTTTGGGGGAAAAAAAAAAAAAATTTTTTTTTTGTTTAAAAAAAAAAAAAAAAAAAACC
>JAMYXO010000741.1:0-38662 GCA_033310375.1 Conus canariensis
GCAGAAGAACCGCAGATTCACAAAGCACAGCAATCCACATTAGAAGAACCGCAGATTCATAAAGCACAGTAATCCATAGAAGAACTGCAGATTCACAAGGCACAGCAACCAATATTGAATCCCCGAGAACGCGATTTCAGCAAAGTCCCATAGAACACAATAAACTTCGATTCCACGTATTGTTGATCTAAAACAAAAATTAATTAGCTTCTCCGTGTATTGATATTACAATGTTCACATCAATAAATTCAGCCCACCGACACACATGAGGTGGTACAATTTGAGCACATAAATATTCTTGCAGGAGTTTTAAGTCACTCTCGGCGACACAGCATTCACAACATTTCTATAACAAATAAATTTCCTGGTACATATTTCGCTGGTACCGTCATCAGAAGTATCGCACATACACAGTGAACATCAACGTACTACTGACTTGAAAGTCAGCCTCTCCACATAGTAACACTACGGAGAAAACGACGATTAAAACAAAATAAAGTAGGCTGGACACCAAAGCCTCGGCCGTTAGTTCTTGCTCCCTTCTTCCGTCTCATATTATTATTTTCGTCATGTAGCTACCTATGTCATTTTAAGTTGACGTCATAATTTACGTTGACGTCACATTAAACAAGGAGAGAAAACCCAGGAATGAGCGAGATTTCATACTACATAATATGTATGATGCAGTGAAATGTAAAGAATCAAATGATAATTTTGCAAAAAAATGTTCTTTTTCCCGATATCTGACAATCAATGTTAATAACAATAATTACTGATCAAATGATCACTCCAACAGTGAGTCTGATATGTTATGGAAATGCCCCCCATCCCACCACACAAATACATTTGGTCTACCATATGCTCAATAAAGATATCGAACAATTACCCTCACCACACCTCCACCATCCCCCACACCCACCTCACCAACAATCCGTTCCCCCTCAATTCACCAACCTTTACGACATCTCTCTCTGGAACAGTGAGTCAATGTCCGTATCACTATCCATCCTCAGTGTCTTCCCATTGATCAGTTTAGCCAAAACCTTGCCGTTCCACGACCAGGCGGCCATTGTCGCTGAGTGGGCACTGACTTTTTTGAGAAGTTTGTAATTCATCTGGATCAGGTCCTCCCCCACAGTAATCCCAGTTTGTTTCAGCTTTCTGCGCGTGGTCAATATCAGTCCTCTTTTTTTCCGAGAAAATAAACGCACAATTATCGGGCGTGGTCTGCCTCCACCCCCCGTGGGAATCCTCCCCAGCCGGTGAGCCATTTCCACATCGTCAGCCAACACAGGGACCCCCAGCTTCTCGGAGAACACCTTCACACACTTCTGAATGCAGCTGTCCACTGTCTCCTCTCCCTGTACTTGACGTAGGCCATACACTCGAGATTCCAGGATCGGCTGTGTTGTTCATTATCATTGATGTCACGTCTCAGAGTGCTGGCTTCTTTCGAACTCTGTGTCAGCTGGGCTTTGAGTTCCTTATTGTCGCCCCGCATTTTAAAAACTTCAGAATGCAGTCTGTCGTTTTCATTTGTCAAGTCATGTACATCCCCCTCAAGTCTTTCAATTTTGTCAGTTAAACTTTGTCTCAATTTGTCCATTTCATCCCTTATCCGCTGAACGTCTTCTTTTGTAACTAGTTTTGTCAGAGTTGCCTTCATATATCACACAAAGTCTCCTGTAAGGCCATCTCTTCCATGCTATGTTCACTTTCTTGTCTCTGTCTTTTGCTGTTTGCCCTCATTTTGCTTGCTGACTCTGGGCACACACTCTGTTCACTAGAGGACGGTTTCCGTTTAGTCCAGTCTGCGAAATATTTGGAAATGTTGGATGCCATTACTCATACTTGAAAATGTCTACATCTACACAAGATGACCATTCTTACAGAACTATCTTCTGTCATTCCTGCGAAAGATGGGAAAGAAAAAGTCCCGGTCCATACACAGATGTCAGTTTGTGTGAGTGCGTGTGTGCGAAGGTGCGCGTGAGTGGTTGTGCGTGTCTACTTTCCCGTGTGTGATGTGCGTATCTGCTTCCCCGTGCCTGAGTATGCGGTTTGTGTGTGGTGTGTGTGTGTGTGTGTGTGTGTGTGTGTGTGTGTGTGTGTGTGGTGTGTGTGGTGGTGTGTGTGTTGTGTTGTGTGTCGTGTGTGTGTGTGTGTGTGTTGTGTGTTGTGTGTGTGGTGTGTGTGTGTGGTGTGTGTGTGTGTGTGCGTGCGTGCGTGCGTGCATGTCTTCGTTAGTCCTTGTATTGTAAAGCGCTTAGAGCTAATCTAGGATTTGCGCTATAGAAATATTCATTATTATTATTATTATTATATCATTAAAGAAAAACCACCTTGCCCCGGCTCACCAGCTGACCGACATCTCGCACTACTCCATCTTGCACATCAAAGTAGCCCTCTACACAGCACGCACAGTTCGTCCAGGAATGGAAAGACACACAAGTTCAGGCGTTAAACTGTCTATACTGTCCGCACATGCTGCAGATAAAGTTCGTCTGTTTTTTTTCCTTCCACAAGAAGAGCGTTTTGTGTTTGTTTTTTTTTTTTTTTTTTTCTTTTTAGCCTACACTGTCATACTGTAGTAAAGGTGTTGCCGCGGAGCTCTGCCAAAGCACGTCAGTCCCGGCTGGTGAGCGGAAGTCAACTTTTTTTTCTTAAATGACACACACACCACCAACACACACACACCACAATATATATATATACATATATATAATATATTATATAATATAATAATAATAATACACGCTGCACACACACACGCACACACACACATAGACAGACAGACAGACAAGCGCACTCACATAAACAATCTTAAATGACACTGGATAATCCAATCTATTTCAAGAACATGTTTCACACTGAAACCATGCATTGTATAATAAAGAACGAGGTTCTGTAACTTGTATCCTCTATCAAAATAAATCAAGTGATGCAGTCTGTTGGAACGTACTGTCACTACTTTCATTTTGCACTGAATCTTAGAAGGTGTATAAAATGCTTTTTATGCACCGCATTTTTTCAATGGCGTTCCTTGTACAGGGGCGGATCGTTTGTCTGGGTTTTCCGTTACCACTGCATCCTGTATCCTGTACCGTTTTCTGCCATGCATAAGCTTGATCTCATAGGTCTGCTCCCCCCCCCCCCCCCCTTTTTTTTTTTTTTTGTTATTGTTGATGGAAGTCCAGAGTTTGCTAGACAGTTCTTCAGGGGAAAAGGGTGGATGGAGTGGGAAGGAAAGCGGGATGAAAAAGAGGGGGAGATTGCTGAAAACTAACTCTCTTTCAGGAAAATCAATTACGCTCCAAAAAACTGTTAGGACAAGGAGGAGTGCGAAGTGGTGGTGGTGGTAGTGGTGGAAGCGAGACAAGTACTCTCCCCAGCAAAGTTGTTGATGGAATAGGGAGGGTAGTGCAGTGGTGTGATGGAGAGAACAGGAGTTGGGGTTGGGGTATATCGATGCAAAATTAGCACGTTGTCTGCAACGTGTGCTGACAAAATGTTTGTAAACGCCTTTTTTTGTTTGTTCTGAACGCGCTTTTTAAAGTTTTTTTTCTTAATTGGGCCAGACAGTGAACACACACACACACACACACACACACACACACACACACACACACACACACACACACACACACACACACAACACACAGATGGGGGTTGGGTGGGGGATGGGAACGCGAGCAACGCCTGACGTACACAAAACTGAATACAATGATTAACCCTGGGGAAGGAGGAAATGAGTGGACGGAGACTGGGTGGGGCGGGGAGGGCAGGGAGGAGGGTAGGGATATGATATCATGTAGAACAATATAACAAACCTAACACATTCCAAGTTTCATTGAAAGCACGATCTTTCAAGATGTGTGTGCCACCGAACAATGCGAGTCGCTGCTTTAAACTGTGTGCTAGAGGATTCAGGCCAGTAACTGTCGTTTCGCCAGTTAGCAACGTTATTTCACGGGCAATATCATCAGCTAAATATGACTCATGGAATGATGCATGTTAACCATGTAAATGATACGTTAAGGTCAGCAAATCCGGCCCACGTTACTCCACAAAAAGGCGACTCATGACTGTAAATGTTTCGAAAAGTAGTCTGCTGATATCCGTAATATACACTCTATGATATGACTATTGTGGTTACATAGCTTTCTGTTATGTGTACAATTTGTACTGAATTCTGTGGTTCAGTATAATGCTGTCGTATTTTAATGTATAGATTTTCCACTGGCCAGAAACCAGAGCGATATTTAGATAAATGCGATCATCTTTAGCATGTATATACATTCGGTGAAATAATCTACACCACGTATTTTACATGTTTTTACACATTCATTCAATATGTAAACAAAATCACATATCTTATACGTATTTTACTTACGTAACTACTTTCTTTTTCAACCCCCCCCCCCCCCCCCCCCCACAGTGCATGCGCGCACTCACTCGCTTTATCCGTCATGACAACAAAACGGGTTTTCTTCCTTCTCAAACTACTATTATCACTGCTGCTGGTGCTGCTGCTTTAACCGTTCCCACTACTACCGCTGCCAACAACAACGACAACGACGACGACAACGACAACAACAACGAGAACAACATTAACAACCACAGCTCCTACTGCTGCTACTACCACCACCGCTACTTCTACTACTGTTGTTGTTGCTGCTTCTGCTATTGGTTTTTCTTTTTTTCTTTTTTTTTTCTTTTTTTTAAATTTTCTTTACTGACTATGTATTTCTTTGCTACCAAGGAGACACTTCTAGCTCAGATACCGTTCCGTGTGTGTTACCAATTTTTTCTTTACACCCACGTCCACTCACACACATGCGCACTGGCATACAGTTTTACAGAAATTCAACCATATACACGCACGCCGCGCGCCGCGCGCGCGACACACACACACACACACACACACACACACACACACACACACACACACATATACTTAAAACTCTCTCTCTCTCTCTCTCTCTCTCTCTCTCTCTCTCCTCTCTCCTCTCTCTCTCTCTCTCTCGCTCATACACACTCTCGTGCGATGGTATTCAACCATGCAAACGCACGGATGCACACTCGTTCTGACACTGGTACAATGTACTGTTTTCTCATGAATACGGTAACCTTTATTCATTGTTTAAAATGTTTTCTTCCTATTGAAAGTGGTAAACATGACAGTGTGACTGTGATAGCACACCAAACATCAGTGGATCAGAAAAACCCCGACGTGGTGCATCAGATAACTAAATATTAGAATCAGCAAGAGATTGTCCATTTAGTAACTGAAGTGAAAAGGGAAAATCCAAGGGAAGTGAATAGAAGGTGGAAATAAGGGAGAAAATGGTTAGCCGCCTATAGCACCCAACCAAAGTCTGACCCCAGATGGGTTGCCCCAAACTGGCACCAAGGGGTGAGATGGAAAACGGGAGAACCCCGGGAAAAAACCATCTAGTCAGACGCAGCTGGCCTTTTGAATACAGCTGCAAAACTCCCTTAGGAAAAAAAATCCGTATGTGGGCAGGGGAAAGGAAGGGGAACATGGAGAAGATGGAACAGATGGAAAAAAAAAGACGGGGGGGGGGGGGGGGGGGGGGGGGGGGGGGGGGGGGGGGGGGGGTAGGGCGTAGGGCGGAAAAGAAAGCAAGGAAGGAAGGAAGTAAATCCACTGTCATTGACTGAAAGATAAGTATGAAAACAATTTTTTTTTTTTTTTGTGGGGCTCCAACCGGACCATGGACAACGGTCACACAGACCCCTTTTTTAATTTTCTTTTTCTTTTTTTATGGAACAACTAATTTTCTCTCGCTCTTTCTCTCTCCCCCCCCCCCCCCCAACCCCTCACCCTACCCCCCCCCCCCCCCCCCCACACACACACACATTTAGTGTTTATTTTCTCGATCCTGTTTAACAGTTTGTCACTACTGTGTGCTCTCTCCCCCCTAACCCCCAGCCCCCCCCCCCCACCTCCCCCCCTCTCACACACTTAGAGTTTATTATCTCAATCGTGTTTAACAGTTTGTCATTACTGTGTGATGACTCTCACTGTCTCCCTTTCCTCCCTTTTCTCCCTCCCCCCTCCTCCCACCTTCCCCTCCCCATTGCGTCCCGCTCGGAGGTGAGAAAGTACGTGTCAATTTATCATTTTTTCTAGTATGAAGAAGGATTATATATACATTTTTAAAGATACAATCATGTTCATAATTACATCCACATGTTTCTCCAATCTTTGAAGGAAGAAAAAGAAGAAAAACAAATCTCAAAAAGACTGTCGTCAGTTCGCTCTCTCTCTCTCTCTCTCTCTCTCTCCTCTCTCTCTCTCTCTCCTCTCTCTCTCTCTCTCTCTCTCTCCTCCACCGTCCCGTCACCTCCCCCCATCACCTATCCATCCCGTCGTCCCCCCCCCCTTCAGAGATGAGAAAGTGTGTGGTGACCTGACCTTCAGTTTTCTTTCTACCCCCTCCCTCCACCCCAGCCCCCTCCCTCTCCCCCATCCGCTCCCCCCCCCCCCCCCCCACCCCGTCTGTCTTTCCGAATTAACTTCCAATGAAGGAAATGAATCTGTGTTTAGGTTGTCCATGCTTCGGTTATTCCTCCTCATCCCCACTGTCGGGGTCCTCCTCCTCCTATTTTTTCCCCTTTCTCTTTCTTTTTTTCCTTTTTTTCTTTTTTCTTTTTTTAGAAAACAAAAATAAACTCTCTCTCTCTCTCCCCTTCTCTCTCCTCTCTTCTTGTTCTGTGTGTGTGGTTGTGTGTGTGTTGTTGTGTGTGGTGTATATATATATATATAATATATATATATATATATATATATATATATCAACACACATACTAATAGAAAAAGAAACAACAACAACAAAAAAACCACACATGTAATAATGAAAAAAAAAAATTCCCTCTTTCCGTCATTCTCTCTACATTCATACTTGACCTGATTATTAGCCCGTTGTCTGTATGTTTTTCTCTGTTGATGGACATTGCTTCTTGCTCTTTTTCGTGTAGTGTCGTTTTGTTACAATAGCATCAGCGTGGTATGTTTTTGACCTAGTGTATATATTGTTTTATTTTTGCATGTTTGTGTCTCACTCATACTTCTCTCATACTTTGTCTAAATTGCAATGTGCTTGTCTGCTTGTGCATGTGTTATTTCGTGTGATTGTATGGTTGCAACCATATATCACAATTTTCTCATTCAAGTTTCAACATACAGTAATGTGTAGAAGAAGAAGAAGAAAGAAGAAGAAGAAGAAGAAGAAGAAAGAAAAGAAGAAGAAAAGAGAAAGAAGAAGAAGAGAAGGAAAGATAATGAAGAGAGAGTCGGACAGACGGGCGAACGGGAGGGCGCGCGGGGCGGGCGGGCGGACCGACGGACGGACGGACGGACGGACGCACGGACGGACGGAGAAGAGAAGAAGAAGAAGAAGAAGAAGAAGAAGAAGAAGAAGAAGAAGAACAAGAACAAGAACAAGAACAAGAAGAACAAGAAGAACACAAGAACAAGAAGAATATGATGATGATGAAGAAATGAAGATGAAAATGTGTCGTTCCCGGTGTGTCCCCTAGACTGTCGTGTCGTTCCTGGTGTGTCCCCTGGGCTGTGGTCCCGTTCCAGGTGTGTCCCCTGGGCTGTCGTGTCGTTCCCGATGTGTCCTCTGGGCAGTCGTCTCGTTCCCGGTGTGTCCCCTGGTCTGTGGTCCCATTCCTGGTGTGTCCCCTGGGCTTTAGTGTCGATCCTGGTGTATCCCCTGGGTTGAAGTCCCGTTCCCGGCGTGTCCTCTGGGCTGTCGTGCCGTTCCCAGTGTGTCCCCTGGGCTGTGGTCCCGTTCCTGGTGTGTCCCCCGGGCTGTGGTCCGTTCCCGATGTGTCCCTCTGGATCGTAGTTCCTGAGGTCTCCTCCAAGTTGCCTATTGAAATCAGGACCTGATTATTTATTGTTGTGTGTGTGTGTGTGTGTGTGTGTGTGTGTGTGGGTGGGGCGTGTGTGTGTGTTGTGTGTGTGTGTGTGTGTGTGTGTGTGTGTGTGTGTGTGTGGTGCGTGTGTGTGTATGTGTGTGTGCGCAAGCGTACCTGTCATTCTCATGTATCCCCTGCCCTGTAGACCTGTTCTTGGTGTCTCCTCCGGGCTGTGGTCCCGTTCCCGGTGTGTCTTTTGGGCAGTTGCCCGTATCCCGGTGTCCCCATGGGATGTAGTCCCGTTCATAGTGTGTCCCCTGGGCTGTGGTCCGTTCCTGGTGCGTCCCCCGGGCTGTGGTCCGTTCCTGGTGCGTCCCCCGGCTGTGGTCCGTTCCCGATGTATCCCTATGGTCCCGTTCTTGGAGTGTGCCCTGGGAACACACACTCACACCCACACACACTCATACATGCACGCACACACACGCACGAAAGCACGCACACGCACGCAATCACACGCACACACACACGCACCGACGCACGCACGCACGCACACACACACACACCACACACACACACACACACACACACACACCACACAACACACACACACACACCACGGACGGTCGGTTTAATCTGGTCTTGGTTTCAACAGAACGACGTTCCAGAGGAGACGCCTAGAGCGGAAGTACAACCCAGAGGAGAACACCTACCAGGACGGGATGACAGCCCAGAGCAGACGCACACATGCACGCACTAATATACACTAATGGACGCATGCGCGCGCGCGACACCACACACACACACGCACGCACGCACCACACACACACACACACACACACACACACACACACACACACACACACACACAGAAATAGAGAGAGAGAGAGAGAGAACACACACACACACACACACACACACACACACACACACACACACACACACACACACACACACACCACACACCACGAAAGGGCCCACAGCCCAGAGGACACACCAGGAACAGGCCCACAGCCCAGAGAACACACCAGAAACGGGCCCACAGCCCAGAGGACACACCAGGAACGGGTCCACAGCATACATCAGGAACGGGCCAACAGCCCAGGGCACACACCAAGGAATGGGCCCCCAGCCCAGGGCGCACACCAGGAACGGGACCACAGCCCAGGGGACACACCAGGAATGGGACCACAGCCCAGGGCACACACCAGGAACGGGCCAACAACCCAGGGCACACACCAGGAACGGGCCCACAGCCAAGGGGACACACCAGGAACGCGACCACAGCGCAGAGGACACAACAGGAATGGGCCCCAGCCCAGGGGACACACCAGGAACAAGCCAACAGCCCTGTGGACACTCCAGGAACGGGCCCACAGCCCTGGAGACACACCAGGAACGGGCCCACAGCCCTGTGGACACACCAGGAACGCGACCACAGCCCTGTAGACACACCAGGAAAGGACCACAGCCCTGTGGACACAAGAAGAAAGGGCCCACAGCCCAGAGGACACACCAGCAAAGGGCCCACAGCCCAAGGGACACACCAGGAAAGGGACGAAGAAAAAGACCACGACGAAGAAGACTACGAAAAGACTACGAAGAAGAAGAAGACTACGAAGGATAGAAAGACTACGAAGAAGAAGAAGAAGACTAAGGAGAAGAAGAAGAAGATTACGAAGAAGAAGACTACGAAGTAGAAGAAGAAGAAGACTACCGAGAAGAAGAAGAAAGAAGAAAAGAAGAAGAAGAAGAAGAAAAAGAAGAAGAGAAGAAGAAGAAGAAGAAGAAAAGAAGAAGGAGGAGAGAGGAAGGAGGAAGGAGAGGAGGAGAGGAGAGAGGAGGAGAAGAGAAGAAGGGAAAAAGAAGAAGAAAGAAGAAGAAGAAGATAGAAGAAAGACTACGGAGAAGAAGAAGAGAAGAAGAAGAAGAAGACGAAAAAGAAAGAAGGAGAAGAACAAGAAGAAGACTACGAAGGATAGGAAAGACTACGAAGAAGAAGACTACCGAGAAGAAGAAGAGAATACGAAGAAGAAGACTACGAAGAAGAAGAAGAAGACTACGAAGAAGAAAAAGAAGAAGAAGAACAAGACTAAGGAGGAGAAGAAGAAGAAGAAGAAGAAGAAGAAGAAGAAGAAGAAGAAGAAGAGAAGAAGAAGAAGAAGAAGAAGAAGAAGAAGAAGAAGACAACGAAGAACAAGAAAAGAAAAATACGAAGAAGAAGAAGAAGAAGAAGAAGAAGAAGAAGAAGAAGAAGAAGAAGAAGAAGAAGAAGAAGAAGAGAAAGAAGAAGAAGAAGAAGAAGAAGAAGAAGAAGAAGAAAGAAGAAGAAGAAGAAGAGAAGAAGAAAGAAGAAGAAGAGAAGAAGACTACGAAGAAAGAAGAAAGAAGAAAAGAAGAAGAAAGAGACAGAAAACGATGAAGACTACGAAGAAGAAGAAGACTACGAAGAGAAGAAGAAGACTACGAAGAAGAAGAAGAGAAAGAAGAAGAAGAAGAAAGAAGAAGAAGAAGAAGAAGAAGAAGAAGAAGAAGAAGAAGAAGAGAGAAGAGGAAGAAGAAGAAGAAGAAGAAGAAGAAGAAGAAGAAGAAGAAGAAGAAATAGAAGACAGAAAGACTAGAAGAAGAAAAAGAAAAAGAAGAAACTAAAACGAGAAGACTACGAAGAAGAAGAAGACTACGAAGAGGAAGAAGAAGACTACGAAGAAGAAGAGAAGAAGAAGAAAAGAGAAGAAGAAGAAGAAGAAGAAGAAGAAGAAGAAGAAGAAGAAGAAGAAAGAAGAAGAAGAAGAAGAAGAAGAAGAAGAAGAAGAAGAAGAAGAAATAGAAGACTACGAAAACTACGAAGAAGAAAAAGAAAAAGAAGACAACTAAAACGATGAAGACTACGAAGAAGAAGAAGACTACGAAGAGGAAGAAGAAGACTACGAAGAAGAAGAGGAAGAAGAAGACTAAGGGGAATAAGAAGAAGAAGAGGAAAAAGAAGAAGAAGAAGAAGAAGTAGAAGAAGAAAAAGAAGAACAAGAAAAAGAAGAAGTAGAAGAAGAAGAAGGAAAAGAAGAAGACTACGACCACAACGAAGAAGAAGACGAGGAAGAAGATGACTACGAAGAAGACTACGAAGAAGACTACGAAGACTACGAAGACAACGAAGAAGAAGAAGAAGAAGAATGAATGAATGAATGAATCTTTTAATGGGTTGAGAATTAGGCTCATTGAAGGCCTTTTTACAATTCTGCCCAACAACAACTACAATTTAAAAAAGTAAGGTAACATCGAATTACAAAATAACATCAATATAACGATTTCATGCTTAAAAACTCTCTCTCTCTCTCTCTCTCTCTCTCTCTCTCTCTCTCTCTCTCTCTCTCTCTGCCCCCCTCTCTCTCTCTCTCTCTCACGCACACACACACACACACACACACACACACACACACACACACACACACACACACACACACACACACACACACACATCTCAATCAACTGCATCGTTTATCAGCAGTACACTTTTTTTTTTGTCTGCGGTAAGTATGTATAGTCAGGCTAATGTCTACGCATAGGTCAGTCATGAGTATCAAAAAGAAGTAACTTTACTTCATTTTTGAAAGCTGATAATTGGGAAATATTCCTGTGTTTTGCTGGAAGTGTGTTCCATTCTTTACAGCCACAGAAGGAGAAACTTGTTTTGAATAAATCTAAATTAGCTTTAGGAATAACGAATCTCAGCGAATCATGATGGTGATGTAAATGTACTATTGATTTTAAATAATCTGGGCATGCGTCATGAACAATTTTGTGCATAAGAATAAGAGTGTTGAATGTTATACATGAGTGAAGAGGCAGTATTCTATTGTACCTAAATACATCACGCATAGAAGGATCGGATTGTTTCTGACAGCTGATCATCTTAATGGCTCGTTTTTGTAATGAACAAAGTGGTTTTAAAGTAGATGGCGCACATTTACCCCAGATAATAGAGCAGTAGTCTAATCGAGCCTGAACAAAAGCAAAATAATACATTTTTCGTGAATGTTCGTTGAGAAAGTGTTTTATCTGTGACAGCTGGAACACACAACACGAGACTTGTTTGATTAGGTTATGGATCTGATCGTGCCAGGAAAGATTTTCATCGATGACGATGCCTAATAATTTGTGCTTTGTAACTTGTTTTATTGTTTTATCTTTGTACATTATTTTTAATTTTGCTTCTTTTATGACTTGTCTTTTTTGACGTGCACATATTAACATAGACTCGGTTTTATGAGGATGAACAAGCATGTCATTTGAATCACACCAGCCTTCCACTGATTTCATGCTTGCATTTAAATGATAATTAATTTCATCGATGCTATGACTAGAGTATTGTAAAGATGTATCATCAGCAAACAAATCACACACTGCATTTTGAATTGATAAAGGGAGATCATTTATGTAGAGGGAGAACAACAGGGGACCTAAGATTGACCCCTGTGGCACGCCTCTTGGCAACAGTCTTTTAGAAGAAATAACACCTCGTGAAAAAACAGATTGCGTACGGTTCGACAAATAAGATCTAAAAAATGATTCCGTATTGTTGTCGACGCCGTAAACATTAAGCTTTTTTAGCAGTATATTGTGATTAATTAAATCAAAAGCCTTTGTTAAATCAATAAAAACTACACCAACTGCTTTCCTGTTGTTGATATCTTTTAGCCACAAATTTGTGATCCGACACAAAGCCGTTTCACATGAATGTAGTTTCCTAAATCCTGACTGATTGATATACAACAGTTTATGTTTCTCAATAAAAGATGATAGATGGTGATGGATATGATGTTCTAATGGCTTTGAGACGGACGATAGCAGCGAAATTGGTCTGTAGTTATTTGGATCATCTAAATTCCCTTTTTTGTGCAGAGGGATAATTTTTGCATGTTTAAATGCTTCTGGAAAATAATGTTTAGATAAACATAGATTAAAGAGGTATGTAAGAGAATCTACAATATATGGTACAGATAGTTTTAATATCTTGGGACTGATTCCATCAAAGCTGTATGAACTTTTATTTTTCAAAGTTGATAGATATAAAAACACTTCATTAACAGATATTAGGGGGATAGAAAACTTTGCGTGCATATTTCTTGCATCACAAAATTTCTGTAAATTCGCAGTGTCAAAAATGCTAGTTTTATCTTTCCCTATGTTTAGCTTGTTACCAATATTGGCAAAATGATCATTTAGTGTTTCTACTGGAATGGAACATTCCTGTCTTGATGAACACGGTCCGGTACGTTTATTAATAGCTTTCCAAATAGAGGCTCCGTTGTTTTTATTTTGGACCAACTTTCTGAAAGAATCACATTTAGACTTTCTAATCATGTACTTCACAATGTTGCGTTTTCTCTTATACTCTTTGTCAGAGCCTACACTTTTTAAATTGTCCCTCTCGTCCATGGCATTCAGAACATCCTGAGTGAGCCAGACAGGCAGGATATCTGATTTGACTCGCCTCTGGATCAATGGGATGTGTTTGTCGACAATATTCAGAAAGGTTCTCGTCCAAAAGGCAAGGGCATCATCTGGATCAGTGTAGCTGTAGATGTTTGCAAAAGGCGAGGAAATGAGATCAGATTGAAAAGCGTGTAAGTTGAAGTTTTTGAATGAACGAAATGTGATTACCAAATGACTTGCTTTTGGAACTTTAAAACCTTTTTTGTTCCAAGTTACGCAAACAGCATTGTGGTCACTTGCACCAGTAGGCGGTACACATATTTCTGTAAGTGCAGCAATGTTCGACGAATATATGTGGTCTATAAGGGTATTAGATTTTGAAGTAACTCTAGTCGGTAAAGAAATGCACTGATGAAGATTATATGAATTAGCAATGTTGGACCATTGAGAACAAGACTGAAACAGATCTATATTGAAATCTCCCAATAATAGTATTTCTGTTTTCAAAAGCCATACTGTGTCCATCATCTCACAAAAATCGTTATACCAGCTGGACTTACTTTTAGGATGTCTGTATACAAATCCGACAAGAATTGACGCTAATGTCTTACTTTTTGACTGAATTTCAAGCCACGTTATTTCAATATTTTTGTGACAAAGATCGTTACGAATTTTGTATGGGACATCTTTTTGGACGTAGACAGCAATACCTGTTTCAAGAATATTTTCAGGATTTCTCCGGACTATTGAGTATCCAGGAATGGATATAGAATTGTCACCAACGCGGCTGTTTGTCCATGCCTCAGAAAATCCAAAGACATGGAAAGGTTTATGATTATTATGAATTATTTTTGATACGTCAGACATTTTGTTTATGAGATGACAAATATTTAGGTGACCTATGCGCAGACCGTCATTGACGGGCCAGTCTGATACATTCACATTGGTTGACATTAGTGAATGGAGGGAAGCAGCGCTACCTGGAGATATACAGAATTGCCACGTGAAATAGAGAGGATACGGAAATAATCAGTTCAGAATAATTATAGTTCAACTAAGTGCATTGGTCATTTCATGGCTCACAATAGACACTCAAGTTGCAGGGAAGTCCTGATGATTGCTAATGAGTGGAATAGCATGCAATCCGAACCCCTACTAAATAAGAGAATTAATTTGGGGGTGGGGCATCAGAGGGGGAAAGCAGTCTGCTGAGTAACAGAGAGGCAGGCTGGAAAAGGGAGTTGGATGTCCGGGAAACAGGTCAACATTTATATTTTGGTGACCAAGACTTGAATCACAGAACTGATTTACTTGGTCTAAATTGTGACTGTCGTTTCTTCTGTTTGATGACCGCGAGTAGATGTTGTAGCGCCGCCCCACACGGTGAGGGGACGTCTGTTGAAACACACGGTGAGCGGCGGCTACAGGGTTGTCATGGTGAGCGGCAGCTGGACGGTAATCATGGCGAGGGGCGCCTGCACGGTAGTCATGGCGAGGGGCGCCTGCATGGTGGTCACTGTGAGCGGCGCCAGCAGGATAGACACAGTGAGCGGCGCCTGCAGGGTAGTTACGGTGAGCGGTGCCTGCAGGGTAGTTACGGTGAGCGGCGCCTGCAGGGTAGTTACGGTGAGCGGCGCCTGCAGGGTAGTTACGGTGAGCGGCGCCTGCAGGGTAGTTACGGTGAGTGGTGCCTGCAGGGTAGTTACGGTGAACGGCGCCTGCAGGGTAGTTACGGTGAGCGGCTGCTGCACGGTAGTTACGGTGAGCGGCGCCTGCAGGGTAGTTACGGTGCGCGGAGGCTGCACGGTAGTCATGGTTGGCTGTAGGGTATTCATGGTGAGCGGCGGCTGCAGGGTAGTTATGACGATCGGAGGCTGCAGGGTATTCAGGATGAGGGGCGGATGCATGATAGTTAGAATGAGGGGCAGATGCATGATAGTCAGGATGAGGGGCAGATGCATAGAAATCATGGTGAATTGCGGATGCAGGATGATCAGGGTGAGCGGCGTTTAGTGGAAGGTCATGACAGGGTACGGTTGATGGGATTTCACTGTAAGACACAGTTTGTGGGAATGAGCGATGATGGAAGGATGGTAAATAGACAGAGTTTGAGTGACGATACGCTCTATTGTGTTGACTGGAACGGTGGAAAGAAGTTGTTTTGTAACTGTCATTCTGAACATTTCTGTGATTTCTGAATGCTGATGACTTTCCAGAGCTTGCTGTGCTTTGAGAACGAGAGCTCTCTAATGAATGTTTTGTATCAGCAGCTGTTTTGAGGTCCAGAACCAATTGTGCAGTTCCGGTTTTGTTTAAATGAATATGGTCATGATAGAGGCTCCGTTTTGAGGGGGGTCTGAATGATGGGAAATGATCGATGAAGAGGGTTTCACAGCGTTTGCACACGGCAGACAGATTTTTGTTAGAAGGAAGAATTGTGTTGTTGAGGTTATGATCATCATAACCTCAACAAGAAGAAGAAGAAGAAGAAGAAGAAGAAGAAGAAGAAGAAGAAGAAGAAGAAAAGTACGAAGAAGAAGACCACGATGAAGAAGACCACGACGAAGAAGAAGAAGCAGAAGAAGACTACGAAGAAGAAGCAGAAGAAGAAGAAGCAGAAGAAGACTACGAAGAAGACTACGAAGAAGAAGACTACGAAGAAGACTACGAAGAAGAAGAAGAAGAAGAAGACTACGAAGAAGAAGAAGAAGAAGAAGAAGAAGAAGAAGAAGAAGGAGAAAAAGAAGAAGAAGAAGAAGAAGAAGAAGAAGAAGAAGAAGAAGAAGAAGAAGAACAAGAACAAGAACAAGAAGAAGAAGAAAGTAGAAGAAGAACAAGAAGAACAAGAACAAGAAGCACAAGAAGAAGACAATGAAGAAGAAGAAGAAGAAGAAGAAGAAGAAGAAGAAGAAGAAGAAGAAGAAGATTACAATGAAGAAGAAAACTACGAAGAAGAAGAAGTCTACAAAGAAGGAACGGGCATACACGAGTAACGGTCCCACCGCCAAGGGGACACACCAGGAACGGGCCTACAGCCCTGTGGATGCACGAGAAAAGGACCCACAGCCATGTGGGCGCACGAGGAAAGGACCCACAGCCCTGTGATCGCACGAGGAAAGAGGCCACAGCCCTGTGGTCGCACGAGGAAAGGACCCACAGCCCTGTGGATGCACGAGGAAAGAGGCCACAGCCCTGTGGTCGCACGAGGAAAGGACCCACAGCCCTGTGATCGCACGAGGAAAGAGGCCACAGCCCTGTGGTCGCACGAGGAAAGGACCCACAGCCCTGTGGACGCACGAGGAAAGAGGCCACAGCCCTGTGGTCGCACGAGGAAAGGACCCACAGCCCTGTGATCGCACGAGGAAAGAGGCCACAGCCCTGTGGTCGCACGAGGAAAGGACCCACAGCCCTGTGGACGCACGAGGAAAGAGGCCACAGCCCTGTGGTCGCACGAGGAAAGGACCCACAGCCTGTGATCGCACGAGGAAAGAGGCCACAGCCCTGTGGTCGCACGAGGAAAGGACCCACAGCCCTGTGGACGCACGAGGAAAGAGGCCACAGCCCTGTGGTCGCACGAGGAAAGGACCCACAGCCCTGTGGACGCACGAGGAAAGAGGCCACAGCCCTGTGGTCGCACGAGGAAAGGACCACAGCCCTGTGGACGCACGAGGAAAGAGGCCACAGCCCTGTGGTCGCACGAGGAAAGGACCCACAGCCCTGTGGACGCATGAGGAAAGAGGCCACAGCCCTGTGGTCGCACGAGGAAAGGACCCACAGCCCTGTGATCGCACGAGGAAAGAGGCCACAGCCCTGTGGTCGCACGAGGAAAGGACCCACAGCCCTGTGATCGCACGAGGAAAGAGGCCACAGCCCTGTGGTCGCACGAGGAAAGGACCCACAGCCCTGTGGACGCACGAGGAAAGAGGCCACAGCCCTGTGGTCGCACGAGGAAAGGACCTACAGCCCTGTGGACGCATGAGGAAAGAGGCCACAGCCCTGAGGTCGCACGAGGAAAGGACCCACAGCCCTGTGGACGCACGAGGAAAGAGGCCACAGCCCTGTGGTCGCACGAGGAAAGGACCCACAGCCCTGTGGACGCACGAGGAATGGGGCCACAGCCCTGTGGACGCACGAGGAAAGAAGAAGAAGAAGATGAAGAAGAAGAAAAAGAAGAAGACTACGAAGTAGAAGAAGACTACAAAGAAGAAGGAGAAGAAGAAGAAGACTATGAAGAAGAAGGAGAAGAAGAAGAAGGAAAAGAAGAAGACTAACATGAGTATGAAGAAGAAGACTTCGAGGAATAAGAAGACTACGAAGAAGAAGAAGACTACGAAGGATAGGAAGACTACAAAGAAGAAGACTACCAAGAAGAAGAAGAAGAAGATTACGAAGAAGAAGAAGAAAACTATGAAGAAGAAAAAGAAAAAGAAGAAGACTACGGAGGAGAAGGAGAAGAAGAAGAAAAAGAAGAAGAACAAGAACAAGAAGAAGAAGAACAAGAAGAAGAACAAGAAGAAGAAGAAGTTGAAGAAGAACAAGAACAAGAACAAGAATAAGAAGACTACTCAGAAGATGAAGAAGACTACGAAGAAGAAGATAAAGAAGAAGACTACAAAGAAGAAGAAGAAGACTACGAAGAGGAAGAAGAAGACTACTTAGAGGAAAAAGACTATAAAGAGGAAGAAGAAGAAGAAGAAGAAGAAGAAGAAGAAGAAGAAGAAGAAGAAGAAGAAGAAGAAGAAGACTGCAAAGAAAACTGCGAAGAAGAAGAAAAAAAAGAAGAAGACTTCGAAGAAGAAGAAGAAGACTACGAAGAAGAAGAAGACTACGAAGAGGAAGAAGAAGAAGAAGAAGAAGAAGAAGAAGAAGAAGAAGAAGAAGAAGAAGAAGAAAAAGGAGGAGGAGGAGGAGGAGGAAAAGAAGACTACGACCACTACGAAGAAGAAGACAATGAGGAAGAAGAAGACTACGAAGAAGACTACGAAGACGACGAAGAAGAAGAAGACTACGAAGAAGAAGAAGACTACGAAGAAGAAAAAGAAGAAGAAGAACAAGACTATGGAGAAGAAGAAGAGAAGAAGAAGAAGAAGAAGAAGAAGAAGAAGAAGAAGAAGAAGAAGAAGAAGACAACGAAGAACAAGATACAAGAATAAGAACTGAAGAAGAAGAAGAAGAAGAAGAAGAAGAAGAAGAAGACAAGAACAAGAACAAGAACAAGAACAAGAAGAAAAGAAGAAGAAGAAAGAAGAACAAGAAGAACAAGAAGACACAAGAGAACGAAGAAGCACAGAGAAGGAGAACGAAGAAGATGAGGAAGAAGAAGACTACAGAAGATGACACGAGAAGAGAAAACTACGAAGAAGAAGAAGACTACGAAGAAGGAACGGGCATACACCAGTAACGGGCCCACCGCCCAGGGGACACACCAGGAACGGGCCCACAGCTCTAGGGACACACCAGCAAAGGAACCACAGCCCTGTGGACACAAGAAACGGGACCACAGCCCAGAGGACACACCAAGGACGGGCCAACAGCCCAGGGGACACACCAGGAACGGGCCAACAGCCCAGGGGACACACCAGAAACGAGCCCACAGCCCAGGACACACACCAGGAAAGGGCCCACAGCCCAGAAGACACACAAGGAACGGAACCACAGCCCAAGGGACACACCAGGAACGGGCCCAGCCAGGGGACACACCAGGAACGGGCCCACAGCCCAGGGGACACACCGGGAACGGGGCCATAGCCCTAGGAACACACCAGGAACGGGACCACAGCCCAGGTGACACACGAGGAATGGGCTCTTAGCCCATGGACACACAGGAATGGGTCCACAGCTCAGCGGACACCCCAGGAACGGGACCACAGCTAAGCGGAGACACCAGGAACGCGCCCACAGCCCAGGGGACATACCGGGAACGGGACCTCAGCCCAAGGGACACACCAGGAACGGGACCACAGCCCAGGTGACACACCAGGAACGGGACCACAGCTAAGCGGAGACACCAGGAACGGGCGCACAGCTAAGCAGGCACACCAGGAACAGGCCACAGCCCAGGGGACACACCAGGAACGGGACCACATCCCAGAGGACACACCAGCAACAGGCCCACAACCCAGCGAACACACCAGGAACGAGCCCACAGCCCAGGGCACACACCAGGAACGGGCCCACAGCCCAGAGGACAGAACGGGAACGGACCACAGCCCAAGGGATACACCAGGAACGGACCCACAGCACAGGGGACACACCAGGAACAAGACCACAGCAAAGGGGACACACCAGGAACGGGCCCACAGCCCAGGGGACACACCGGGAACGGGACCACACCCCAAGGGACACACCAGGAACGGGCCCACAGCCCAGGGGACACACCGGGAACGGGACCACACCCCAAGGGACACACCAGGAACGGGACCGCAGCCCAGGTGACACACGAGGAATGGGTCCAAAGCCCACTGGACACACAGGAATGGGTCCACAGCTCAGCGGACAACCCAGGAACGGGACCACAGCTAAGCGGGCACACCAGGAACTGGCCACAGCCCAGGGGACACACCAGGAACGGGACCACATCCCAGAGGACACACCAGGAACAGGCCCACAGCCCAGGGAACACACCAGGAATGAGCCCACAGCCCAGGGCACACACCAGGAACGGGCCCACAGCCCAGGGGACACACCAGGAACGGGCCCACAGCCCAGAGGACACACCAGGAACGGACCCACAGCCCAGGGAACACACCACAAACGGACCCACATCCCAAGGGACACACCAGGAATGAGTCCACAGCCCAGGGGACACACCAAGAACGGGCCGACAGCCTAGAGGACACACCTGGAACGGATGTACTGCCCAGAGGATACACCGAGAACGAGACCACAGCCCAGCAGACACACCAGGGACGGGTCCACAGCCCAGGGAACACACCGGAAACGGGTCCCCAGCCCATGGGACACACCAGAAACGGGCCCACAGCCCACGGGACACACCAGGAGCGGGCCCACAGCCCAGGCCACACACCGGGAATGGGACCACAGCCCAGCAGACACACCTGGAACGGGCCCAGAGCTATGGGGGCACCCCGGGAACGGGACCGCAGCCCAGGGGACACACCAGGAACGGGCCCACAGTCCAGAGGACACACCAGGAACGGGCCCACAGCCCAGGAGACACACCAGGAACGGGCCCACAGCCCAGGGGCACACCCGGAATGGGTCCACAGCCATGGGGAGACACCGGGAACGAGTCCACAGCCCAGGGGACACACCAGAAACGGACCCACAGCCCAGGGGACACACCTGGCAACGTGGGCTCCAGGTATTCCCAGTGACCATGGCAGTTCCCGAGTTCACACAGGCATTTACTCCTTACACAAATGACAGGCCAAAGAGTACGAAAAAAGCGATGAAAACTTCCAGAGTTCGACGTCTGTCACAGGGTTAAGCCAAGGTCACGATCTTATTATTTTACAGCCCATTCTTCTGGACTTAACTTGGCCCTATCCCCAAGGATCTGAACTAGGATATGAATCCAGAATGCAGACCTTAAATGGATCACTTTCACCAGCGTCGTCTCTATGACAGACCAAAATCCGAGAGAAGTTATCCTTAAGGAACGTTCAGGCAAGAGCAGTGGATTTACTGCTCTTGTCAAGTGATTGCATTCTCCTGACACATGAGGAGTCTGGTCCGCAGCTGGAAGCTGACCAGTTTACCCATGCCTCCAATTCTCTTGCTTCATTGCCTGTTCTGAAAAGATGAAGATCCTTTGCAAACAAATCCCAGAACGCACGGTAACTCCTCTAACTGCATCTCTCAATGAAACACAGTTGAAGATGACCAGCAACTCTGATTACTCAGGAAGTATCACCTTGACTGATAAATCACTGGTATAGGAGGCCGTCCAGAATGAATAACATTGGTGATACCAGAGATATGAATAAATACATGTACAGGTACATGCATCTATGTATTTCTCTGGTGAAGCCGTTAAGAGCCCCAGCTCATAAACTGATCCAACACATCACCCGTGACTAACAGAACTAAACACATGCAGGGACGTCGTTGAATGATCTGTATGGATAAAAACACACGGTGTGGCAGCAAGCGCGGCACACAGTTTCGTACAGTTCCATGGGCATTTCCAGGAACCCTTGTGAGTGCACATCAACGGCGAGGTCTGGTGGAACTAGCTTCAGATTCACTGAACACGTGAAGCTGGCATTAGTTCGACAGACTCTGTACGAGTCATATGTTGATTCGATTACCCAGACAGGTTCTCTGCACAACAAGGGATACTCAACATACCAGGTGATCACTAAGGAAACACCTCAGGACTAATACACTTTCCTGGGGCATCTCCTCTGGTACCACTTTTCTCAACCTTTGTTCCAGACACCTGACAATGGGAATCAGAGCAGCCATGCGTCCTATAGGAAGGGCAGTGACTTTGTGCTCCAAGCACCACAGCTCTGTGGTGTCCACATTGACAAGCACCCTGAAGGAGTGCCCTATGAAGCTGATGTGACCACACATCATACTCATGGAAAAACGCGGATCCACCCGGACCTCGTGATGTGGACACAGCACACCAGAAACACACCTCGTGCTGTGTTTCCAGTGACGCAAACGACATGTTCCTTACCCATACAAAGTTCAACAACATAGCGACCTGCACATCTTCAGCCTTGTCAGCAACAAAATGATGCATATGAATAGTATATGAACCTACAAGCAATTAAAAGCCAAACCACCATCATCGCTCTAGACAAGACCTCCCGTCCCTACGACCCACCATCCAAGATGACAACCACCTGAGCATCGAAGCGTCTGAACATCCCCTGCTGTATCCCACTTGCAAATGACTGATTAGGACCTGGTTTGAAAAGACAACCTAGAGGAGACCTCAAGGACTACGATTGAAAGGGACGAATCGGGAAAGGACTACAGCCCGGAGGACACACCAGGAACGGGCCCACAGCCCAGAGGCACACCAGGAACGGGCCCACAGCCCAGGGCACACACCAGGAACGGGCCCACAGCCCAGGGGACACACCAGGAACGGACCACAGCCCGATGGACACATAAGGAACGGGCCCACAGCCCAGGGACACACCAGGAACGGCCCCACAGCCCAAGGCACACACCAGGAACGGGCCCACAACCCTGGGGACACACCAGGAACGGGCCCACAGCCCAGGGGACACACCAGAAACGGGCCCATATGCCAGGGGACACACCGAGAACGGGACCACAGGTCAGGGGACACACCAGGATAGGGCCCACAGCCCGGGGGAAACACCAGGAATGGGTCCAAATCCCTGGGGACACACCAGGAACGGGCCCACAGCCCAGATGACACACCGGGAACGGGTCACAGCCCAGGGCACACACCAGGAACGGGCCCACAGCCCAGGGGACACACCGGGAACGGGCCCACAGCCCAGGAGACACACCAGGACGGAAGTCCCCAGCCCAGGGACACACCTGGAACGGAACCACAGCCCAAGGGACACACCATTAACGGGACCACAGCCCAGGGATCACACCATGAACGGGCCCACAGCCCTGGGGACACACACGGACCGGGCCCACAGCCTGGAGGACACACTAAGAACGGGCCCACAGCCCAGGGGAAACACCAGGAACGGAACCACAGCCCGGGTGATACACCAGGAACGGGCCCACAGCCCACGGGACACACCAGAAACGGAACCACAGCCCAGGGGACACACCAGGAACGGGCCCGCAGCCCAGGGGACACACCAGGAACGGGACCCCAGCCCAGGGGACACATCAGGAACGGACCCACAGCCCAGGGGACACACCAGGAACGGGACCCCAGTCCAGAGGACACGCCAAGAACGGACCCACAGACCAGGGACCGGGAACGGGCCCACAGCCCAGGGGACACACCGGGAACGGACCCACAGCCCAGGGGACACACCGGGAACGGACCCACAGCCCAGTGGACACACCGGGAACGGACCCACAGCCCAGGGGACACACCAGGACGGAAGTCCCCAGCCCAGCGACACACCTGGAACGGGACCACAGCCCAAGGGACACACCATTAACGGGACCACAGCCCAGGGATCACACCATGAACGGAACAACAGCCCGTGGGACACACCAGGAACGGGACCACAGTCCACGGGTCACACGAGGAACGGATCCACAGCCCTGGCAACTCACCAGGACCGGGCCCACAGCCTGGGGGACACACAAGGAACGGGCCCAAAGCCCAGGGGACACACCAGAAACAGGACCACAGCCCGGTGGATACACCAAGAACGGGCCCACAGCCCAGGGTACACACTGGGAACCGGCCCACAGCCCAAGGGAAACACCATTAATGGGACCACAGCCCAGGGCACACCAGGAACGGGACCACAGCCCAGTGGACACACCAGGAACGGGACTACAGCCCAGGGGACACACGGGAACGGGTCCACAGCCCTAGGGACACACCAGGAACGGGCCCGCAGCCCAGGGGACACACCGGGAACGGGACCACAGGTCAGGGGACACACCAGGTAGGGTCCACAGCCCATTGCACACACTCGGAATGGGTCCACAGCCCTGGGGACAAACCGGGAACGGGCCCACAGCCCAGAGGACACACCGGGAATGGGTCCACAGCCCAGGGTACACACCGGGAACGGGCCCACCGCCCACGGGACACACCAGAAACGGGACCACAGCCCAGGGAACACACCAGGAACGGGCCCGTAGCCCAAGGGACACACCATGAACGGGTCCACAGCCCAGGGGACACCCCGGGAACGGGCCCGCAGCCCAGAGGACACACCAGGAACGGGCCCGCAGCCCAAGGGACACACCAGGAACGGGCCCACAGCCCGGGGACACACCACGAACGGGCCCACAGCCCAGGGGACACACCAGGAACGGGCCCGCGGCACAGGGGACATCCCGGGAACGGGACAGCAGCCCAGGGGACACACCAGGAACGGGACCACATTCCAGGGGACACACGGGGAATGGAAAACAGCCCGGGGACACACCAGGAACGGGACTGCAGCCGACGCGACACACCAGGAGCGGGACTACAGCCCTGGGAACACACCAGGACTGGGCCTACAGTCTGGGGGACACAACAGGAACGGGCCCACAGCTTAGGGCACACACCAGGAACGGGACCACAGCCCAGGGGACACACCGGGAATGAGTCGAAAGCCCAGAGGAGACCTCAAGAACTATGATCGAAATGAACGCATCGGGAACGGACCACAGCCCGGAGGACACACCGTGAACGAGCCTACAGCCCAGGGGACACACCGGGAATGAGTCGAAAGCCCAGAGGAGACCTCAAGAACTATGATCGAAATGGACGCATCGGGAACGGACCACAGCCCGGAGGACACACCGTGAACGGGCCCACAGCCCAGGGGACACACCAGGACGGAAGTCCCCAGCCCAGCGACACACCTGGAACGGGACCACAGCCCAAGGGACACACCATTAACGGGACCACAGCCCAGGGGACACACCGGGAACGGGTCCACAGCCCAGGGGACACACCAGGACGGAAGTCCCCAGCCCAGCGACACACCTGGAACGGGACCACAGCCCAAGGGACACACCATTAACGGGACCACAGCCCAGGAATCACACCAAGAACGGAACAACAGCCCGGAGGACACACCTGGAACGGGACCACAGTCCACGGGGCACGCCAGGAACGGAACCACAGCCCTGGAGACACACCAGGACCGGGCCCACAGCCTGGTGGAAACACAAGGAACGCGCCCAAAGCCCATGGGACACACCAGGAACGGGACCACATCCCGGTGGATACACCAGGAACGGGACCACAGCCCAGGGTACACACTGGGAACCGGCCCACACCCCAAGGGACACACCATTAATGGGACCACAGACCAGGGGCATACCAGGAATGGGACTACAGCCCAGGGCACACACCAGGACCGGGCCCACAGCCCAGGGGACACACGGGAACGGGCCCATAGACCTGGGAACACACCAGGAACGGGCCCATAGCCCAGGGGACACCCCGGGAACGGGACAGCAGCCCAGGGGACACACCAGGAACGGGACCAGATTCCAGGGGACACACGGGGAATGGAAAACAGCCCGGGGACACACCAGGAACGGGACTGCAGCCGAAGCGACACACCAGGAGCGGGACTACAGCCCTGGGAACACACCAGGACCGGGCCTACAGTCTGGGGGACACAACAGGAACGGGCCCACAGCTTAGGGCACACACCAGGAACGGGACCACAGCCCATGGGACACACCGGGAATGAGTCGAAAGCCCAGAGGAGATCTCAAGAACTATGATCGAAATGGACGCATCGGGAACGGACCACAGCCCGGAGGACACACCGTGAACGGGCCCACAGCCCAGGGGACACACCAGGACGGAAGTCCCCAGCCCAGCGACACACCTGGAACGGGACCACAGCCCAAGGGACACACCATTAACGGGACCACAGCCCAGGGGACACACCGGGAACGGGTCCACAGCCCAGGGGACACACCAGGACGGAAGTCCCCAGCCCAGCGACACACCTGGAACGGGGCCACAGCCCAAGGGACACACCATTAACGGGACCACAGCCCAGGAATCACACCAAGAACGGAACAACAGCCCGTAGGACACACCTGGAACGGCACCACAGTCCACGGGGCACACCAGGAACGGAACCACAGCCCTGGAGACACACCAGGACCGGGCCCACAGCCTGGTGGACACACAAGGAATGCGCCCAAAGCCCATGGGACACACCAGGAACGGGACCACAGCCCGGTGGATACACCAGGAACGGGCCCACAGTCCAGGGTACACACTGGGAACCGGCCCACACCCCAAGGGACACACCATTAATGGGACCACAAACCAGGGGCATACCAGGAACGGGACTACAGCCCAGGGCACACACCAGGACCGGGCCCACAGCCCAGGGGACACACGGGAACGGGTCCATAGACCTGGGGACACACCCGAAACGGGCCCATAGCCCAAGGGACACACCGGGAACGGGCCCACAGCCCAGGACACACACCCTGAATGGGGCCACAGCATTAGAAACACACCAGGAACGGGCCCACAGCCCAGACGACACACCGGGAACGGGTCCACAGCCCAGAGGACACACCGGGAACGGGTCCACAGCCCAGGGGACACACCGGGAACGGGCCCAGCCCAGGGGACACACCGGGAACGGGCCCACAGCCCACGGGACACACCAGAAACGGGCCCACAGACCAGGGGACACACCAGGAACGGGCCCGCAGCCCAAGGGATACATAGCTCACGCACACACACACCAACACACACACACACACACACACTCACACTCACGCACACACTCACATGCTCGCGCGCGCGCGCGCTCGCGCGTATACACACACACTCACACACACACACTTGCAAATGACTAATTAGGACCTGGTTTGAACAGACAGCATCTCTGTGTGTGTGTGTGTGTGTGTGTGTGTGTGTGTGTGTGTGCGCGCGCGCGCGCGCGCGCGCGTGTGTGTGGACGCACGTACCTGTCATTTTTCATGTATCCCCTGCCCTTTAGACCTGTTCTTGGTGTCTCCTATGGACTGTCGTCTCATTCCCGGTGTGTCCCCTGTGCTGTGGTCCCGTTCCCGGTATGTCCCCTGGGCTGTGGTCCCGATCCTGGTGTATCCCTTGGGCTGTCATGTCGTTCCCGGTGTGTCCCCTGGGTTGTGGTCCGTTCCCGGTGTGCCCCCGGGGTTGTAGTCCCGTTCCTGCTGTGTCCCTGATGACAGCCCAGAGGAGACGCTATGAAGGGGACTACAGCCCAGGGTAACCACCAGTTACAGGTTGACAGCACAGGGGAGAAATGGACACTGACAGGGACACACACGCACACACACACACACACACGCACGCACGCACGCACGCACGCACGCACACACACACACACACACACACACACACACACACACACACACACACACACACACACACACACACACACACCAAGGCAAGGCAGGCGACAGAAAATCGCATCAGATCTGAACACTAGACGCATATCCTGGTTCAGTCCTTGGCGAACGGAGCCAGAAAGACACAAAGGAGTAAACCGAAAAATACCGAGCCCTTAAACAACCCGAAACATTATGACAAGACATAAAATCATTGGAAATTATTCGCCGTTTGACAGACTAACTGGCCAATCATTTGGAAGAAATAAATGACCTGGTGAAACTTCAAGGAACTGCTGAGTTCACTGAGAATGTGCCGCGCTGCAATCAGATGTAAATCACTGTTAGTTGACTCCTAGTTAAGATCCATATTCAATGCAAAAGTAACAGTGATTACAAAGAGGTCATTTCGGGACACTTATCAAATCGTTAGGATTCTTAACAAAACATTAACATTTCAAATCATTAAAGTTTTGTAAAATTTCAGATCCAAACATGTAAAATAACATGTTAAGAATTTAAATCTGTCGGGTATGACAAATTTGCAAGTTTATGTGTGTGTATGAAGTTCTTGGTGTTAAATTCAGGGCTGTATTGCTCCAGCACGAAAAGATAATCTATTGACTAAAAAAAAACTCAAATGATCTTTTCAAACAGGGGTTATTGCGGATATAGACGAACTGATAATACATAATGCAAATTTTGAAAAAAAAAAAAAAAAAAAAGGATCAAATCAGTTTCAAAACTCTTGATCCTCGTGCATCAGCTTGACCGTGTGAGTCCGAAAACGCACACAGAGGGGAAAGGCCGACAGCAAAAAACAAAAATCCATGTTTACTAGATATTCTGTATCAAAATGTTTTAAACCGAGGTCACACTGTTAAGATCACGAGTCGGTGGAAAGAACTAAAATGTACAATATGTGTAATGCTGCACCGTTTATAGGAAGATTTGAGTACATTTGTAATACACAAAAGAGGAGGTTGGGGGGGGGGGGAAGACGACAACGACAAGAGAGACCTCGCACCACGCACGCACGCACGCACGCACGCACGCACACACACACACACACACACACACACACACACACACGCGCGCGCGCGCACACACACACACAGAGGCACAGGCGCACACATCACCACCACAAACCACCATCACAAATGCAATATTAACACCACACTTAAATAAACACTCCAAATGTCAAGCAGAACGCTCAAAGATAAGCTCAAATTTAAGTATTAAATAAAAAACAAAAACAATAGCACCATTAAGATTAAGATTAAGATTAAAATTATAGTCCCGTCAACAGCAAAGGTTATCTCAGGACTGTCATCATGTTTCAAACTACCACGTATATATGTTAAAAAAAAGGATTAAAAGCAAAACCTTACCCAACCCATTAAAAAAAGATTAAAAGAACCAATCCTAGGATTAAAAACCAACACGTTGAAATCACTGTTTGGCGTCATATACTTTACCATGTCAGACCATAGCATTCAACGGCAGTTAGCCAGCTCTGTCAGGCCGAATTTTTTCCGTGGCCAATGCAGTCATAAGACAGTCACGTGATGTCACCCCACTTCCGGCCCCGGAAGAAGCCAGTGTCAACTTCCTATAAGTCATTCATCTTCGGCCTGCCGTCAAAGCAAGATAAGTCTTGTGCTCTGTCTCGCCTATACTTGCCTTTGTGTTAACTTTGCTGTGTTTTGTTCTATACTTGATTCAGTTGTGGCTTGCAAATGTGAGGCTCTTGGTGGGAGCGTATTTATCAAAAGATTTGTCTCTTTTACCGGCACTCTCGGGAGCGTATTTATTAAAAGATTTGTCTCTTTTACCGGCACTCCCGCGACTTTGTTACTCGCGATCGTCGGCACCGCTCGCCGGTCGTGTTCCCCCACCATATTGCCGAGCCTCGGGTTCAGCACGCATTTTGTGCTGGTTCCGGCTTGCACTAGACCCTGAGTATTTTTGCCGTGTGAGGCTCTTGGTGGGAGCGTATTTATTAAAAGATTTGTCTCTTTTACCGGCACTCTCGGGAGCGTATTTATTAAAGATTTGTCTCTTTTACCGGCACTCTCGCGACTTTGTTACTCGCGATCGTCGGCACCGCTCGCCGGTCGTGTTCCCCCACCATATTGCCGAGCCTCGGGTTCAGCACGCATTTTGTGCTGGTTCCGCTTATTAAGGTTTAGGGCTCAATAACTATCACACCTGTACTCTTTACCCTTCACAGGTAGAACGTGTTCGAGTAAGGGTGTGTGACACTGATCTGCTTATTAAGATTTAGTGCCCAAGAACTATCACACCTATACACAGTGATACTCCACGTGTAGAGATTGCTATTAATAGCCATACCAGTCACACGACCGGTGGCGTGTACGGGTAGTTCGAGTTTTCAGTCGATCTCTCGAGCACTTTGCACGACACCACACGGACGATCGAGATTAATTGATTTTCTCGATCGGCCACCTTGTCTCCTCTTTGCGGTCGTGTGTTCCGGGTTTGCTCTATCCACCTGTGCCCAACATGGTGAAGGACACCGCCGGGTCGAGCCACTCCACTGCTCGGAGTTCGCTCAGTTTCCCGGAGAACCCGCGGGTCGATTCCATCTCGGAGCAATCCGTTCGCACTGATGAACGTACGGTTCGGGTAGACAGAGACGACTTCTCCGCGGAAGGGACGCGTGATCTTCCTCGTCTACCAAACCGACGGACGCACGACCGCGGCGTCCCAAGGCTGATAGGCAAGCGGCCACCATTTCAAAATGCCTTTCATTTGATCTGCCTGCTAGTCTAAGGGCAAAGCTCCCCTCAAGGTGCTGCCCAGAAAGTCTAATGGCAAGGCTCCCCTCAAGGGGCCCGGCCGAGCAAAGACTAGCCAACGGAATTCGCCCTCCCCCACCCCTTCTCCATCGGCCAGCTTGCCCTCTAGCCTACGGACTCGCTCGGAGACTTCTAACTATCATGCTGAGTCACGCGAATCTCGGCCCCCGGGGCACCTTGCCGAGCCGCGGACCAGCACGGGTGACGGATCTGGGATGGAATCACCATCCGTCACTCGCCTTGATGAGTCACGTATCTCTTTTCCCCCCAAATTGATACGTGCACTCATAGCGCTCGGCCCCACCGGGCACAGGTGCAGCCAACACCTGAGCTCGAGGAGCGCTTCGACTCCGGAAGCAGCCTTATGGTCACCCCGACGCACGACCTCGGTGGTGTCCATAATCCTGGGCGTGCGGGCACGCCGCGCCATGGGCCCGGCCGTGCCCATGCACAAGGACGGTCGACCTACCCCGATCGAACGTCACCTTCTTCCCTAGGGGTATTGGACGTTGGGGAACCGACCTTTCGGATCCCCATTTGGGCAACGTCCGCGGTCCCGCTCCTCCGGGGGGAGGATCTACCAGCGGGACCAAGGGTAACCTGACATATTCCTCCAGGGGGAGGAACACGGGACCGCATCCTGACCAATCCGCACTTTCGCGGGTTGGGGGCTCGACTTCCGCATCCTCCTCCATACCATTATGGCCCTCCCAGGCCCATTCCAAGGACGTGTATGGTGCAGTGCACGGACCTGGACGGGGACGACAGGCCACGGCCTCTCAAGCCCCCCCCCAACAGTGATTCAGGTTACCCGGGTCCCCGGGGACTTTCTGCCTACAAGAAGAAGAGGGTCTCGTGGCTACGACTCGGCGGATGTCTGACCTACGCATTCGCCCAACGCGCTGGTCAGACCTTGAGTGCGGCCTACCTACCATGGTTTTTCCCCAGGGCCGCCACAGCCCGTTTACCTCCCCGGGGACCGGTGGCTCTATGCCCCCGAGAGAGACCAGTGGCTTAACGCCAACACCCAGCACGACCAGCTACATGGTCGAATGTGGCACCCGGCCTCACTTACCTGGGTCGACCTTGGTCTCCCTCCTCGGGCGCTGTCCTATCGGCAGGACGATGTCCCGGCCGCCGATTATAGGGCCACCGGGGACACACTACAGGCACCCCTCGACTTACCTCCTGAAGACGGGTGCTATGAACCCTCTCAGGACCAGTACCTCCCTGAGGCGGACGATGACGAGGAGCTAGCCCCCACCTCATTGTACGATGTCCGCACGATAGAACGGTGGCGACCAGACCTCGTTAGGAGGGAGGCCGCACCCGCTGACGAATTTCTCTCCCTCTCCCCCGGCCCAGAGATCTAGACCAATCTACCCAAGAACCCCTCAGTCGCCTCCTTGTTTACGGACAATCCCGTGACCAGGGAGATGGGCATTTCCCAGTCGGACCGTCGGTTGATCCCCCACCTGCCCCCCCCTACTTCCGGCGCCATCTCCTTTAAGAACCTAAAGGAATGGGTCCGAGTAGCCAGGATGGGCATCCTCCACACCACGGCGGGACACACCTACTTGGACATGCCCCTTCAGCGAGCGGAGGCTCTATGGCCGGAGGACGATGGTGCCATCCCAGTACCGGGGGACCCGGGCTCTGAGGCGCACCAAGAGCCTGACCCTCGCTTGTTCAGCGATCCTTTCATGCGACACCTAGTTAACAGGATTTCGCATCACCTTTCGGCTGCGGCGGACAGCACAGCCAGAAGCCACTTCAACTGCTTGTTGGTCGCGAGAGAGGCCGTGCTGGCGCGGACCTCTCTCTCCCCGACGCTTAAGGCAGCCCTGCGATGCATCCCGGGCCAGGTCCAGTCGCTCTTTGGCGACTACTCGGCTGACGTCATAGCACAAGCAGTTGAGGAACGCAAGCAGGCTGTGTCCTTTGCGCCCAGGCCACCGCCACGCCCTGCTAGACCCCCACTTCGTTCCTTCCCCAGGCACAGACCCTATCCCAGACAATCGCCTTCCCGCACCGCACGGCCCGCCAAGCGACCTAATCTTCTCCCAAGGCCTAAGCCAAAACCCCATCAGCAAAATTTTCGGTTAGGCCAACAGTCACGCTCCCGGAGCTGACTAGGGAGACAGCCCGAGGGGGACTTAGATCAGGTAGCACCCCCCCTCGCCCTATCCCCCACCCACCAGCCCAGACCCTCGCCCCCCCTGGCGGGCAGCCTCTCCCGGCATGCCCACCAGTGGAGACGCATACGTCTCACCCCTGGATAGTGGCGGTGCTACAGGAAGGGTTTCGCCTTCCTTGGGCCCACGAGCGTCCCCCCCCTCATGCTATCTCCCCCTCCCTCCCCCAACGAACCCTCCCCCGCCAAAGCAGAAGCTCTTCGCACGGAAGTCCAAGACCTCCTCAAAAGAGGGGCCATCTCGGAGATTTCCCACCCAAACCCCGGCTTCTACTCTTTGTGATCCCAAAAGCCTCGGGAGGATGGAGGCCCATTCTAGATCTTTCGCCCCTCAACAAGTTCCTCAGGCCCACCAAGTTCAAGATGGAGACCCCCACCCAGATCCGAGACTCCATCCATCATCGCGACTGGGCCACATCCGTAGACCTGAAGGACGCCTATTTTTCAGATCCTGATTCACCCGGCCCACAGACGATTCCTACGGTTCGTCTGGCAGACCCCGGAGAGGCCTGCACGCATAGTGGACCTCATCTCCTGCCTGTCACAGGCACCCCACACCTCGGCCAGAACCCTGTCCTCCCTCCTAGGAATGATGGAGTCCCTGTCTCCCCTCATTCCCCTGCGGCGGGTCCCCAAACGCCAACTTCAGAGGGAGTTCCGCCGACGTTTGTCACAGACCTCCGACCGCTGGGACCAGGTCATTCCCCTCGGACACTGGTTCATTTCGGCGACGGAGGAGCGGCTCACTCCAGCCACTCTCTCCACCGGGGTCCCCATCTCCCTCCCAACCCAACCCAACCACTGGAACTTTATACAGACGCCTCCAACTTGGGCTGGGGGGCCCACGTGGAGGACAGTCACGCCTCGGGGAGTGGGAGCTGGAAGCGGTCAGGCTAGCCCTTCTCCAACTCCAGCACAAGGTCGCGCACCGACTTGTTCTCCTCCTCACGGACAATACGTCGGTAGCTTGCTATGTCAACAAAGGGGGAGAGGCCCGCTCCATAGGCCTCTCCCTCAGAACAGAGGCCCTCCTTCGCTGGTGTCGCGCAACCATTGGTTTGTGCCCATGATCGACCTGTTTGCCACCAGCTTCAACCATCACCTGCCCCTGTACGTCTCTCCCGTTCCAGATCCCCAGGCGGATGCAGTCGACGCACTATCCCTCCCCGGGACGGGCCTACTGGCGTATGCCTTTCCCCCCTTCCCCATCCTACACAAGGTGATCAGGAAGGCAAGGCTGGAAAGACCCAGGCTGATCCTCGTAACGCCATGGTGGCCGACCCAGTCTTGGTTCCCGGACCCCAAGTCCCTCACCCACGTTCCCCCCCTCCGGCTCAGCCCTCGCTGGGACATGCTGAGACAACCCCGGTCAGGTCTTCCTCACTCCAATCCCAAGATGCTTCGCCTACACGCGTGGCTTCTATGCCAGCCCAACTGCGAACATCTGCATCTACCCCCCACTCGGAGAGACCCCAGTCCGTCCTAGACACACTAGCCGGGGCAGGGGCCTCTCAGGGATTACGGGACTTCGCCTCGGCATCTCGCAGAGCCAGCACCGAATCCCTCTACAACTACCGTTGGGAGAGATGGATAACCTGGTGCTCAGATAACTCTGTTCCCCATTACTGCCCCTCCAACATCCAAATAGGAAATTTCCTCTCCCACCTATCCTCTTCCCTTAAGCTGTCGGCTGGCTCCATTCGGGGCTACAGATCAGCTATCTGCACTACCATTCGTCAACTGGGGGGCCCTTCTTTTGACAATGACTTTCTCCTCAGAGAGGTGTCTAGAGGAGTTGCTCTACGGGAAGCTCAGTCCCCTAGGCGCATTCCCCTCTGGGACCTTTTTACGGTCCTCGATGCCCTCAGAAAAACCCCTTTTGAACCCATTGCTTCTATTCCTTTTGACCTCCTCTCCTTTAAGACCACCTTTCTCCTCGCCCTGGCCTCGGCCAGAAGACGAAGTGAGATTCACGCCCTCAGCGGTGACCCCACAGATATCGCCTTCCACAGGGACGGCTCAGTCTCTCTCAAGTTCCTTCCGGAGTTCTGACATCTTGGGAAAGGGAGAAAAAGATGGAGACATGGACCTTTGCCCCTCCAGGTGTCTCAGGTACTACTGGGAACGCACACGCCCCAGGCGCTCCTCCCAGAGACGACTCCTTATCTCCCTCAACCCCAACAATACTAGAGATATCTCGGCGGGAACTATCTCCAGGTGGCTCTCCAAGACGGTGAGATCTACCTACGCTCAGGCGTACAAGGATCTCCCTGTCCTATCACCCAGGGCCCACGAGGTCAGAGCACTGGCCACTTCCACAGCGTTCCAGTGCTCTGTCCCCGTGCGCCACCTGCTGGAGGCAGCCTACTGGCGTTCGGAAAATCCCTTCATTAATTTTTACCTGAGGGATATCCGCATGACCAGAGCTGATGGGTCTAAGGGGATTTCCTTTGTGGCGGCCAATGCAGCCATATCGGTCAACCCCAAGAACCACTAGGGCGCTCGCCCTCCTCCGATTCCTTTAAATTCTGCTATGGTCTGACATGGTAAAGTATATGACGCCAAAATGGGGAGTTTGTGTTATACTCCCTGTTTGGCTAGTATACTTACCATGTCAGACTCTAATTCCCTCCCTACCTTCCCCTCTGGCGCCAAGGTTCTCGGGGTCACCATACACCAGGCCTCGCTGAATGACTTATAGGAAGTTGACACTGGCTTCTTCCGGGGCCGGAAGTGGGGTGACATCACGTGACTGTCTTATGACTGCATTGGCCACGGAAAAAATTCGGCCTGACAGAGCTGGCTAACTGCCGTTGAATGCTATGGTCTGACATGGTAAGTATACTAGCCAAACAGGGAGTATAACACAAACTCCCCATACTGTAATCTGCAAAAATCAATACTGGGTATAAAATATCTAACAACACCAAATTCACACACGATGAAATAAATTCACTTCTTTTAGGAAGTTAAAAATATTGTCAGGGGGAACATCACGAAAAAGAATCTTCATATTATCTGCAGTGTAATGTTTCCTTCTAATGTCGTATAAATCCCAGCAGTCTAAAAGAATATGTTGGACAGATATCTGACTATCACAGGCAACACAGAATGGCGGGTCTTCTCCCTTCAATAAAAACGAATGAGTAAAATAGGCATGACCCGTCCTCAATCTACACAATACTGTTTCTCCCTTCCGACTAACAGCACCATTCAAAAGACCAAGAATAGCAAAATGTATAATTACTTAAACTATAAAAACAACCTGCAGAGTTAAATTCAAATCAGGAATAAACGATTTACCGCTAACTAAGATGTTTGAAGTGAAGAGAGAGAGAGAGAGAGAGAGAGAGAGAGAGAGAGAGAGAGAGAGAGAGAGAGAGAGAGAGAGAGACGGAAAGGAGATAATTCATAGAGGTGTGAAAATTGGAAACAGGCTTATATAAACATTTTAACTATAAAAACATAACATTCCCCATTAAACTAAGTACAGAATAAAAGAGAACAAAATTTCAATACCAAGAAATTATATCACAAAAAGTATAATTGTTTAAACAGTAAAAAAAAAAAAAAAAAAAAAACAAAGTGAAATATAATTCAGGGATATTTATAGCAAAAATGGCTTGGGGGGGGGGAGGGGGTCCTTCACACACACACACACCCACACACCCACCCACCCACACACACACACACACACACACACACACACACACACACACACACACACACACACACACACACACGTATTTATATAATTCAACAATTCAACATGACATTCCTTGTTAAGCACCAAGTAAAGAATAAATGAGAAAAATAATTTCATTACCATGCCATGATATCATAAAAAAAGTATGATTATTAAACAGTAAAAGAAGACAATCAAGTCATATATAATTCAGGGATGAAAAATAGATATATAATAAAGATAGCTTGGAAGGGGTGGTCTTTCACATTAGCGGATAATAGCACACTTACACACACACACACACACACACACACACACACACACACACACACACACACACACACACACACACACAGAGTTTATGTTTGATGGGAGCCGGGCCACTGGCCAATCAAAAAGCGTACGTCAGCACTCGGATCGCCGAGCCCCGTTTCCCTCAACTAAAACTGCGTATAAGGTTGAGAGGAGCGGGGTTGTGATCGTCCCCACCAGCAAGTTCTGTCTGGGAGACATTTTTTTATGCCAGGATAAACAGCCCGAGAGTTCGTCCTTCCCGATATTTCGGTCTCGACCGGCTCCTACCGTGAGGTGAGTTTGCTACGGGCTCAGTTGGGAAGACTGGGACCACACAGTCGAGTTTCATCCATTTAATGGACGCGTCTTTGAGAGTGTTGCTCAAATTTCCTGACCAACAATGCAGGTGTCTGTATCTCTCGGACCTGGTTGACGCCGGGCTATATCATGATAGGAAGCGTAGAGTACAGCCCTGTCATGCAGTCTCAGACCGGAATGGAAATCCGTAGCACCATCTTCATCATCCTCATTCCCATCCATCAGCATAAAAAAGTATCAAATTCTGTGGCCCTTCATGCCCTGCTCTCATGGTGACCTCAGTTTCTATGTCCTCTCCATGTCTGTGGCTTTGATTTGATTCCGTCGGGGTCACCGGTATCGACGAGTCCATAGGGGCTGCCGTTGGACAGACGTGGTGGCGCGCTCCGGTGGGAGAGCTCACTCACGTCGGCTACGCGACTGCTATTGCGCTCAGTAGGAGGCTTAGTAGGTGGTGTCTTGCGTATGTTGGACAGAACAGGCGCCACTGAACACCACCGAAGTGATTCGGCAGCAGTGCAATGTCCCCTCCGGTGGGTTGCCTCTTGGCGACTTGACATTTACTGCTCCCTTTAGATTGCCGGTGCCGGGGCTGCGGCGGGAATGACCGGGCTGTGGCTGTGGACGGGGTGTCCGAATGAGCGGCGTGGGTGCACTGCCACTGAGGTGGCACAGAAGATGGGACAGCGAAACAAAACAAACAAAAAGATAGGAGCGTGAAATGTACGGAGCAGAAACGGAACAAAAAAAAAAAAAAGGGGGGGGGGGAGGGGGGAGGGGGGGAGGGGAGGGACGGGGCAGGGAGAAAACATACTGAACTGACAGTAAGGGGTGGGCTATCCAGAATGGGTTTAGTCCAATGTTAGACCAACATGTCCAAGGAACCAGAGATCACCAATATTTCCTATTTTGGCGAATCGTAATGGAGAAGATACGGTCCTTTTTCTTCAGCTCTTTCGGGTTTCAAATATTGAGAATGACGTATTCACGCGGCCAATCATCAAGGACTTTACATCTAAAAGGTCATAGGCAAAATGTAGATTTAGAACTGCCAGTTGATGCGCTTTTTGCTCTTTCTTGGATGATTGCTTTTTTGGCCTTTCTTGGATCATTCCACAAACCGCACTCCGATCCGACAACGCACTCCGCCCCCCCCCCCTCTCTCTCTCTCTCTCTCTCTCTCTCTCTCTGTCTCCTTCCGGTTTCATTTTCAGTTTCATCAAGGAGGCGTCACTGCGTGCAGACTAGTCCATATACGCTACATCACATCCGCTAAGTTTTGAGACTACACTACGCATGATTTTAAGCTGATGGATAAAGGAATTAACTACGATGAACGAATTGAAGAAGAGGGTCTCGTGGCTACGACTTACCAGATGTCTGACCTACGCATTAGCCCAATGCTCTGGTCAGACCTTGTCTCCTTCCAATACGCACAAGTATTTAGGACTATACTTTTCCCACGAAATTGTGTGTCTCATCCTCTGGCTGCACAGGGTAACAAGGTGGTCATTGGGCTACCTCTACATGACTATACAATCGAGACATCCAGTCTACTTTTTTGATGCCAGAGTGCAGCCAATGCTTCTGTACGGATCAGAAATCTGGGGTCTAGATAAAGTATGAAAATACACAAGAGAAAGTGCAGATATAGATATACTCATATCAATGAAAATTCTTAGCAGGGAAAAGGAAATTTGAGGGAGGCGAAGGGGGGAGAGTGGGGGCGAGATCTACCAACTCGAGCTGAATTATTACTGGTCATGAAGATTGGGTTCATAAACTCGGCTGCGTGTAGACAGGGGATGGGAGAAGGGTAAAGGAAGGCTGAGGGAAGGAGGGGCTCGGACAGCGGTTGGGGTGGGGCTGAAAATGGAAGAATTACCTTTTGAACCCCTCACCTAGCTTTCCACTCCCTCTGTCCATCAGCATGAGAATTCGGACTAGGACATGTTCAGTTTTAGCTTGTTTGTCAAAATGAAATAAAAGGAGAATTCGGACCAGGACATGTTCAGAACGCCATCAGTTTTAGCTTGTTTGTCAAAATGAAATAAAAGAAGAATTCGGACCAGG
>JAMYXO010007433.1:0-10000 GCA_033310375.1 Conus canariensis
CCCCCCCGGAAAAAAAATTTTTTTTTTTTTTTTGGGGGGGGGGGGGGGGAAATAACTTATTTTTGAAATTCCCTTTTTTTCCTTTTCCCTTTCTTCTTTTTTGGGTTTTTTTGTTTTTGTTGGTGTTTTTGGGGGGGTTTGAAAAACAGCTCCCCCCCCCTTTCTTTTCTCCACAAAAACTTTCTTTTTTAAAATCCCATCCCTTCTTTTTAAATTTCTTTTTTTTTTTTTTACGATCCTGATATTTTTTTTGTTGCAAAAAAAATTTTGGGTTTTGAGAAACAAATTTTGGGCTTCGGTTCCCAGTTGCTTGGAACTCCCCCCCCCAAAAAAATTTTAAAAAAGGGGTTTTTGTCCCGGGAAAGTTGGGTTCCTATTTTCTTTCCTTATTTTCCCTCTATCAACTTTTCCCTTTCTTTTTGGCTTTTTCCCTTTTCAAATTTTTTGGGCAAAAAACCTTCATTTTTAAAAAAAACATTTCTTTTTTTAAAATTGGGGGGGCCCCGGGTTTAAGTTTTACTTTAGGGTTTGGTTGTTTTTGTGATTTTGGGTGGGGTGGGGTGTTTTGGTCCTTCCTTTTTGGGGGGGTTTTTGGGTGGGGGGAAAAAAAAATGATTAGTATTAAAAAAAATAATTTTTTTGGGGAATTGGTGTTTTTTTTGGGGGGGGGGTTTTTGGGGGGTTTTTGGGATAAGGGGAAATTTGGGGGGTTTTAATTGTTTTTTGGCTCAAAAAAAAAATGGGGGGGAAAACCCATTTTTTTTTTAGTTTTTTGGTTTTGGAAAATTTTTTTAATTTAAAGTGGGGTCGGGAAAATTTAAAACACTCTAAATTTTTGGGGGTGGTTTTGGGGGGGTCCTGAAAAAATTTTTAATTTTTAAACTGTTTTCCCATTTTGAAAAATACAACTTTGAAAAAATTTGGGTTTTTAGGTAAATTTTAAAAAAAGGGGGGGGAAATTAATTAACTTTCGTTTCGTCTAAAACTGGGGAAATATTTTTTTTGCCCCGGGGAAAAAGGATTTTTTCATTTTTTTTAAAAATGTTTCGTAACGACCGGGAAAAAACCGAAAATTTGGGGGCCCATTTTTTTGGTTTTTTGGGTTTAATTTTAAAAAGGGGAAAAGGGGAACCAAATTAGCAAAATTTAAAAAAAAGGGTTAGCAGAAAACCTTTTTTAAATTTTTTTTGGAAAATGCTTAAGGGGCATAATTTTTTTTAAGTGTCGAAAAGGGCCTTTTGGGAACCCCACCCCCCCCCCTTTTTCAAGGGGCCTTCTTTCTGTTCTCTAATTGTTGTTTTTTTCCCCCCCCCCCCCCCCCTTTTTTTTTTTTTTTTTTTTTAACGGGGAAAAAGGAACTGAAAGGGGGGCCCCCAAGAAAACATGGAGCCCCCAGCCCCCGGGGGGGGCCCCCCCCAAAAACCCCCCCCCCAAAAAAAAAAAAACCCCCCCCACCACCCCGGGCTTTTTTCCCCGGGGCCCGCAAAAAGGGAACAAAAAAAAAAACAAAAAAAAAAAAAAAAAAAAAAAAAAAAAAAAAAAAAAAACCAAGCCCCCCCCCCAAAAAAAAACGCCCCGCGGGTTTTTTCCCTTTGGGCCAACTCCTTCTTTTCCTTTCCCTCCCCTTCCCCCCCCCCCCCCCCCCCCGGGGCCCTTCCCTTTCCCCCCCATTTTTCCCGCTTTTTTTTTTATCTTGCTTTTCCAATTTTTTTTGTTTTCCCCGTTTTTTTCCCTTTTCCTTTTTGGCCCCCCCCCCTACCCAAAAACCCGTTTCCCCCCCTTTTTTTTTCCCCGGCACCCCCCCCCCCCCCCTAAACCCCCACCCGACCCCTTTTTTCTTTTTTTTTTTTTTAAATCCTTTTCTTTTTTTTCCCTTCCCTTTTCCTTTTTTTTTTCCACCATTTTTTCACTTTTTGGGGCTCTTTTTCCGGTAATTCTTACGGTTTCCCCCCTTTAAAGGGACCAATTTTGGGAAAAATTTTTGTTCTTCCCCTTTTTTGTTTCCGAGGTAAGAAAACCTTTCGGCCCTTCCCCCCCCCCCTGGCCCCACCCCGTCTTTGTTTTCCCAGCCCTTTCCTTTTTCCCTGCCCCCTTTCCCCCCTTTCTCCCCCCCCCCTTTCCCCCTTTTTTTTCCCCCCCCCCCTTTTTTTTCCTCGCTTTTTTCAACGATTCCCGGGGCTCCCAGCCCCCCCCACCCCCCCCCCTCTCCCCGACCCCCCCCCCAAAACCCCCTTTTCCCCCCCTCCGTTTTTTTCGACCCGGGGGGGAAAAACAAAGAATTAAAAAGCCTCCTTGGGGTTTTTGGGGTTTTTGGGGTTTTTTTTTGGGGGGGGGTTTGGGCGGGGGGCCCTGCTGGTTTTTTTGCGGCTGGGGGGTTTGGGGGGGGGGGGGGTTTGTGGGGGGGGGTTTTCTTTTGTGGTTAAGGGGGAAAAAAAAAAAGGGGTTTTTTTGGGGGGGTTTGGGGTTTTTGGGGGTGGGTTTGTGGGGGGTGTGGTTTTGTTTTGGGGGGGGTTTTTTAAAAAGTGTTGTTTTGGGGGTGGTTTTTTTTTTTAAAAGTTTTTTTAATTTTTTTTAAAAAAACCCCAAAACACAAAAAAGCCCCCCCCAAAGCCTTTGGGGGGGGGGGAGCTTCTCCCCCTTTTTCCCCCCAAAAAAATTTGGGGGAAAATTTTGGGGGGGGGGGGCCCCACAGGGGGGAAACCACAAGGGGTTTAAATCCTTACCCGAAGGGTATTAAAAACCGGGGGGGGAAAGCCACGTCCGAAACCGGTCACAAACACGAAAAGGAACTACAGCAAAAAAGGGGGGGCAATTCACGAATCGTCTCCTGGCTTTTTTAGACGGGTGGGGGGGGGGTCGGAGTTTGTGGTTGGGGGTTTTGGTGGTTTTTTGTGGGGGGGAAAAGGGTTTTTGTTTTTTTTGGTCGGCTTTGGGGGGTTTTTGGGGGTTAAGTTTCGGGCCCAATGTCCCCTTTTTTTTCAAAGGGTTTTTACCGGATGGAAAAGGGGTTTTAAATGAAAAAAGGAGGGCCATTGGGGGGGTTTTTTTTTTTGGGGTTGAAGCCCTTTTTCCCAACCCCCACCCCCCCCCCCCTCCCCCGACTTTTTCCCCGCAAACCTTTTTTGGGGGGAAAAACCGGGGGGGTTTGGGGGGGGGGGGGGCCCGGGTGGGGGGGGGGGGGGGGGGCTTTTGGGGGGGCCTTTTGGGGGGGGGGGGGGACCTTTTGGTACTTTTTGGGGCATTTTTCCCTTCCAAAGTTTTTTCCCTTTTTCCTTTGAAAAGGGAAACCTTTCCCCCGGCCCCCTTTTCAGGAAAACCCCTTTTCCCTCTCTTTCCCCCCCCTCTCCTCCCCCTTTCGCTTTCCCCCCCTCCCTTCTCCCCCCCGGCCCTTTTCCCCCTTTTTTCCCGCCCTTTCCCCCTTTTTCCTTTTTCCCTTTTCCCCTTTTTTTTTCTTTTTTTTTTTTTTTTTCCCTTCTCTTTTCTCTCCCCTTTTAACAAAAACCCCAAAACCACCCCCCCAAAACAAAACCCCAAACCCCCCCCCAAAATTTTTTTCCCCCTTCCCCCTTTTAGCCGTGGGGCGGGTGTTGGTGGGGGTTTGGGAAGGTGGGTGTTTTTGGGGGGGGGGGAGGGGGCTGGGTTTTTTTTGGGGGGGGTTTTTCACACCCAGAGAAAGGGGGAAAGGGGGGGGGGGGGGGGGGCCCCCTTTGAGGGCGGTTTTGGGCTTACCGGGGGGGGCTAAGAGGAGCCGGGGGGGCCAGGGGGGGCGCCAAACACCCCCCACCTCCCTCTCCTTCTTCCCCTTCCCCCTTTTTTCCCCCCCCTCCCCCCCCCCCCCCTTCCCCCCCCTCCCCCCCCTTTTTTTGGGTCCCCCCCTTTTTTCCTGGGGGGGGGGGGGGGGGGGGGGGGGGGGGGGGGGGGGGGGGGGGGGTTTTTTTTTCCCCCCCCCCCCCCCCCCTTGCCAAAACCCCCCCTCCCCCCCCCCCCCCCCCCCTCCCCCCCCGGTGCCGGCCCCCAACCGGGACTACCGAGACCCCCTTTCCCATTTTTCCCCAAGAAATTTCCTTTTCCCTCCCGCCCAAACGTTGGGCCGGGCGGGCCCCCGGGGGTGGGGTGGGTTTTGGGGGGGGGGGGGGGGGGAAACTGGAAAACAAAAAACAACAAAAAAACCCCTTTTCCCCTTTAAGGGGGGGGGGGGGGGACGGGGCCCAAATAAATACCCGGCCCATGAAAGGACAGAGAACTGTTGCAAAAGTTTCCCTGGATTTAAATCCCCAGCCTTGGGGCCAAAAAAAGAAAGAAAAATTTTACCAGGGGGTTTTTAAAAAAAAAAAAAAAAATGGGATTATAACCTAAGTAAAACAGCGGAGGAAGCGGAAAAAAAAAAAAAAACCCCCCCCTTTTTGGGGGGTTTGGGGGGAAATTTAAAGAGGTTGCCCAGGGAAAAAAGGAAGGGAAAAAGGGGGGGGAAAAGGGGAAAAGGGAAAAAGAAAAAGAAGGAAGGGGGTTAAGGGGGGAAAACCCGGGGCGTTTTTTTTTAGAGGGGGGAAAGGCCCCTGCTTTTTTTCACCCCCCCCCCCCCCCAAAAAAAATTTTGGGGGGAAAAAAAAAATTATTTTTTTTGGGGGGAAAAAAAAAAAAAAAAAAAAAAAAACCCCCCCCCCTACGGGGGAACCCCGAATTTTTGGGCGGTGGGGGGTTTGGGGGGGGGTTTTTGGGGGACGGGGGGGGGGGGGGGGGGGGGGGAAAAAAAAAAATGGGGAAAAAAAAAAAGGGAAAATACCGTTTCCTTTAAAAAAAAGGGGGGAAAAATTTTAAAAAATCCGCCTTCTTTTGGGGGGGGGGGAAAAAAGGGGGGGGGGGAAAAAAAAGGGGGTTACTCCGGTGGGGGGGGGGGTTCGCCGCCCGGCAAATGGGGATGAGAGGGAAGGAGAGGGGAGAAAAAGGGCCGAAGCAAAAAAAAAAGGGGGGGAGGGGAGCCGGGGGGGGAAAAAAAAAAAAAATGTCCCTTTTTTTTGTTTTTTTGGGTTTTTTTGGGGTGTTTTTTTTTTTTTCCCGTTTTCGAAAATAGCTTTTGAGCTGACCCCAGTGCTGACTGGGCCTTTGGGCCCATGATGATGATACGGGGAGGTTTTCCATGGGAAATTTCCCCCACAACTGGGGGTCATCACTAGCGCTTTCAGCATGGGTTTTTCCCCCTATAACTTCATGTTTTCATGATTTGGTTTGGAACCTCGGGGAAGACAGGCCCGACAGTGGGCGCTGGGGTGATGACCGTGTTTTGTTGACAAACAGTCGGGGGGGTAGGGGTGGAGGTTTGGAATGGAATGGATGGGTGGAGTGGATGTCGCCCCGGGGCGCGATCGAGTGTGTTTTGGTCTGGGGGGGAGCGCGCACTTGCGTGCTTTTAAGGTGGTGAGAGAAGAGAGAGGGGGAGAGAGGAGGAAGGGGAGAGCAACGGGGGGTGTGTTCAAAGTTTCTTTTTTTTTATCTTTTTTCCTTTCAGTTTTTTTCTTTTTTTTTTTAATTTTCCTTTTTTTCATGCGACTGAAACGCATTTTGTTCCATTTGTCGTCGTCTGTCAACTGAAGTTTACATGGTACAAACGCCGAAAGTTTTTTTTCCAGGCTCCTGTCCTCCACATCAACTATGCGTCTGGGAGTCGGGACGCAGCAAAAAAAACCATAAAAACAATTTCATGAAAAAGAATAGTGCAAAGAAATTTCCCCAAATTTTTCTTTCAAACCTCCGAAAAGGGGGGCTTAATTTAAAAATACGCCCCTGCAAACACAACTAATTTCAACAAACGTACTTATGTAAAAGTACCAATTATCTGGCCCCCCCAATACCTCAGAAAAAAATTTTTCTTCAAGGCCTCGTGCCCATATGGGTCTAACAATTACATTCTACCATTTACTCCCCATCGACTGTTCAAAACTAGTTTTGCCTTTTTAGTTCAGCCCTTTGGAAATCCCTTCCCCAAACTTGAAATTGTACCGTTCACTGCACACCAATCCAGAAAAACCTCCGAAAACATTTCACAGACTCTTTGACGAGATGACACTGCTCATAGAAGTTTTTGCAGCAGTCACTTTTTATTTGCAACAATTACGAGTTACGTTATTACGTACTAGTTATATCATAAATGGTACCACTACTTCCTTCCCCCCGGGGAGAAAATTTCTTCTCTTAGAATACTGAATTTTTTTTTCAAGCCAATGCCATCACCATCATCATCCTCGGGGTGGGCGCGAACTCCACCAAAAATGACAAACAACTGCAAATTTTGGGATTTTGTACAGTTTATTCTAAACACCCTTTTTATCTTCTATTTCCCCAAACCCCGGGCCCCACAACACCCCCACCCCCATCCTCCCCTGTCTCCTCCCACCGCCCCCCCCATTTTTGTTGTTCTTGTTTTCTGCGCTTATAATTGGGGGTATATATGCAAGTTTTGTCAAACCTTTGCATACAAAAGGGGGTGTTTGTGGTTTAATCTTACTCAAAATCCAGGTGCCTTTTTTTTTTATTTCTTTTTTATTTTTTTTATTCAAATTAATTTTTTCCATTTTTTTGTCTTTTAATCTCATTGCATAATTTAGCTTAGCAAGGACGTTTGAATGAAGGCCTACTAAAATCTCAAAACCCTTGATCGAATAAGTTTTCTGATTCTGTCTGTCTGTCTCCCCCTTTCCCCCCCCCCCCCCTCTTCCCCTCCTCTTCCCGCCCCCGCTCCCCCCCCCCCCCCTTTGCTGTTCCAACACACACACACACACACACACACCACACGAAAATCCAAACACGCGCTTTGGGCGCACATACCACGCACGCAACCCGCACGCACGCACAACACACACACAACACACACACACACACACAAAACACACACACACAACACACACACACACTCGCGCGCGCGCGCGCGCACACACAATTCTTTCCCTAGGGGTCCCGCGCTGTCTATAAAATTCTTAGGGGAAACGCTTTACGCGCGTAAAATGCCCCGGGGTAAAAATTAGATGAATATTTTTTTTTTCTTAAGGATACAGCTATAAAGAAAGGAATAGGCGACCGGGTTCCTACACAAAACAATTGTGAGAGCGTTTTGGAGAATTGGTTTGTGTGTGTGTGTTTTTGTGTGTGTGTGTGTGTGTTGTGTGTGTGTGTGTGTGTGCGTGCGTGTGTGGTGTGTGGGGGCGCGCGCCGCGCGCGGTGTGTGTGTGTGTGCGCGTGCGTGTGGTGTTGCGGCGTGTGTGCGTGTGGGGTGTGGTGTGTTGTTTGTGTGTGTGTGTGTGTGTGTGTGTGGTGGTGGTAGCTTTTTACCTGACAGTGTGTGTTTGGAAACGCCCAGTCCGCCTTTTTTTTTTTTTTTTTTACCTTCCACCACCCTTAAAAGGGCCCCGCGTTTCGTTGGCCGGGGAATTATACAGAAATAGAAAAACATGTTTCATAGTTATCATCACGTTTCTGTTGTACGAGTTTTGGAAATAAATGGTCAACGCACAAACCAAGTACGCACAAACGAGGGCGCGAGGTGGCACGCAAACACACTCACACACACACACCACACCACACACAAACCCCAACACCCACACAACACACCCCACACACACATGCAAATGCACTCAAACACACACACCAAACACACACACACACAACACACACACACACCACACACAACAACACACACACACACCACACACACACGCCCACCACACATGCAAATGCACACAACACACAAAAACACACACAACACACACAACACCACACACACACAAAAACACACACACACACAAAAACACGCACGCACACCAAAAACAGTAACAATAACACCACGGGTTTTGCTCTGTTTTCATGCACACCACACACGCAAACAAATGACACAACCCTTTACCCCCTTCCAACACACACACACACACAAAACAAACACACACACAACACCACACCACACACACCACCTTACATACTTGCAAGCACACCTTTTTTTCGCTGTCTGCCCCGCCGGTTCGTCTCTCTTTTTTTGACTGAGACCCCCCCATCTCCCTTTCCCTTTCCCCACCCCCACACCCCACCCCTCTCCCATTTTTTCTCTTCCCCGTCTCTCTCTGTCTCTGCCCGCCTCTGTCTGTCGTCTGTCTGTCGCTCTCTCTCTCCTCTCCTTTTCTCTTCCCGTTCTCTCCTCTCTCCTTTGTCTCCTCCTCCTACTCTTCTCTTCTCTCTCTCTGTACTGATCTTACTTCATTTTTGGTTTATCTTTCGTCTAATTCTTGTACTTGAATTTCGTTTAACACTTCCTTTTTCTTCTTTTGTGTCCCTTCTCTATCTTTTGTATTTTTTTGTCGTGGATTCAAAAAAGCTTTCAAATGCTTTTTTCCCCTGGTAATATTTAAAAGATGGGTAATTGGTTCCTTCCTTCTAACACTTTTTATGGTGCCCAAACATTCGGGTGCCCTTGCGTTTTTTCTATGTGCGTAAGTTTCTTTTTTATACTGTTTTTTTCTTTTCTCTAATTGTTTTCTTTTTATACGCTCTTTTTTTCCTGTAAGCCTCTCTCCTTACTTGATAAATGGTTGGGTTTTTTTATCCTTTTTCGTCCATTCAGTCTATTTAGTGCGTTTTGCTTTTTTCTTTTGATTTGACATTTTTTATCATACCAGCGTTTGATCTTTCATTTTCCTCCTATACCTATTGTTCTGTACATGTCTTTCCCTGCCTCTTTTTTACTTATTAAATCTGTCTAATCGTGTCTACTCTCCCATTTCTTCTTTATTTGCCCATTTTTTTTTTGCCCTTCCGATTCTATAACTGGGCAACGTTGTTGTTTTGTGGATCCCCATTTGTTTTTTTCCTAAATTTCTTGCCCTCGTTTTCTGTGCTTTTAAAATGTACTTGAATTTCCACATAATAGGCAATAGCTGAGCTTTAACTCTCTCACTATCTGGCACTTATTTCCATTTTTCTAACAGTTCCAGAACATATATAGTAATCTAAATATTTACCCCTTTCGGAATAAAACGTGTTGCATCGTCGAACTTTCCCATACAAAGACCATTAGTGGCGTTTCATTAAATGTTATACAAAATTCTTTAGTTCTTGCCAAAAACCCTTTTTGTGGGGGTCTTTAACCTACGGGGATACACGCCTGTTCTCTTCCTGTACTCATTTTTATCATCGATACTCAAGCTCCATTTCCCCCAAAACGAGCATTAAATCTCCTCCAATGATGTTGGAAGTTTTCCTTTTTCCTCTCAGATTCTGTGGATGTTTCACATTCCAAACCATCTTTTGTTCGCATTAAAACCTTAAGTCCTCAACCTAAATCTTGCGTAATTTATTCTGTGCCATTTATCTGTTATGACATTGAGAAACTTTTCAGAATGAAACACATTCTTAAATGAGAAAAACCAGCGATATTTTTCTTTACTTTCTATATCTGAGTGCCAATTCTGTTTAAAAGAACAATAAGCCTGTCTCTAAATTCTGCAATGAACTGTTGCTCATTTCCTACTTCCTGAGTCATCCACACTATTCCAAAACCCTGTTCTGAAAGGACTTTCTTTACTTTATGAGCCCAGTTTTCTTTACCTTTTTCCATTTCTAGAAGTATCAATCATAGGTTGCCTGCTCAAACGGGACTGGGGTAGCTTCAAGATCTTCAACCAATATTAATACATTTCAAAATGTACTTATATACAAAGGTATCTGCCCCATTTCTCCATATAAGACGGTGTTGGATGAATGAATAGGTACTTGAAGGAAACGCTTCATAGCATACGTATGTACTTTTTTCCATCTGCGAATTTTCAAAGTAAGCCCCAAATTTCAGCTGCATTTTGTAAGAAGAGGTTTTATCTGTGTATCAAACATTTTCCAAAATATACCACAGTCTGTACAGTTCAGTTTTCTCAGGGAGAAGAGAGAGAGAGAGAGAGTGTGTAAAGTGTGTGTGTGTCCCCCCCCCCCCCCCCCCCCCCCCCCCCCCCCCCCCCTTAAACCCGTC
>JAMYXO010007435.1:0-12122 GCA_033310375.1 Conus canariensis
CCAGCAGCAGGGGATGCTCTCTATGACAGGTGAGAATCATAGCTAATAACTACATAAGCAAGTAGATGCACTTACGTGCATGCAAACAAACAAAATAGATATAAATCAATGATATTTCAAATGAATGAATGAACTGATAAATAATTGATAAACTATGACTCCTGTTTTCACTTCAGTTCTATTACTCATAGTTTACCTGCTGTATTACAGTACTGCATTGATTATGATGTTTTTTTCCTGCTTTCATTTTATTCATAATTTCATTAACTATCTTTAGTAAAAATGCATAGATTTCAAAATGTCAGTTCTGTTTCAAATTTCTGCTGCAGGCTGTACAAGATCAGGCCACTGCTAGACAAGCTGCAGGTACAGTTTGAAAAAATCTGCAAGCCGCAGCAACAAATTTCAGTAGACGAAAGCCTCCTACTGTGGAAAGGCCGTCTTGGATTCAAGCAATATATGCCACTCAAGAGGGCCAGGTTTGGCATCAAGATGTTCTTGATGTGTGACCGGACTGGCTACACCTACCGCTTCAGGTGTGTGTGTGTGTGTGTGTGTGTGTGTGTGTGTGTGTGTGTGTGTGTGTGTGCGCACATGTGTGTGTGTGTGTGTGTGTGTGTGTGTGTGTGTGTGTGTGTGTGTGTGTGAGTGTGTGCATTCTGCATCCATGTATGTGCCTGTGTGTGATGTGCATTTTGCATGCATGTGCGTGTGTGTGTTTGTGAGTGTGTGTGTGGTGTGTGCATTCTGCATCCATGTGTGTGCCTGTGTGTGTGTGTGTGTGTGTGTGTGTGTGAGTAGAGTCAGGACTCTGAGTATTATCTGAGTGGTTGTCGTACTTTATCTGTGTTGTCAGGGTCTACCAAGGCAAGAAGATCCCATCACAAGTGTCCACAACGATTTGCCCGCTGACACCCAGACTCTGACCATGACCGTGGTGTGGTTGATGGGGGACCTGCTGGATAAGGGCTACATTGTGTATGCCGACAACTTCTACAGCTCGGTCAACCTGAACCGCTACCTGCTGGCCCACAACACTCTGCACTGTGGCACTGTGAGAAACAGCTGGGTGCCACAGTGTGTGCAGAATCTGGAGGTGCCAGCCCGCAACTTCAGCAGCCTCTGTAAAGATGGCACCCACATATTCAAATTTATGGACAGCAAGGCAGTTTTCATTGTGTCCAGTCTGCACACTGACAACTTCCGACGGAGGAGAAGAGGCCGCACACAAGCTGAGTTCTGACAGCCCATGTCATCGGTTGACTACAATTACTACATGGGTGGCGTGGACATCCAGGACCAACTGATTGAGCCCTACGACATCACCCGCAAGTGCCAGAAGTGGACCAAGAAATTGGGTTTCCACTTTCTGCAGGTGGCCACACTGAATGCACACATTGTGGCCAAGGAGAGGGGCTACAAAAAGGATTACCTGGATTTCCTCCAGGAATTCGTTGCTGCCTCTATCCAACGCCCGGTGGATCCTGCCACACCAGTAGCACGTACTCCACCAGGGAGTGTTGGTGATGCACAGCGAGTTGGAGCAGCCCATTTCCCTATGCCCATCCCTCCAACAGAGACCAAAGAGAAGCCCTACCGCAAGTGCAGAGTGTGTGCTGCACGGGGCGTGCTCTCCGACTGCCGGTACATGTGCACTGTCTGCCCATCCAAGCCTGCACTCTGCATTGACAATGGCTGCTTTGAGCTCTACCACACCATTGTCAGCTATACAGCCTGAGCAGCCTCACATAAACATCACTCACACACACACACACACACACACACACACACACACACTACATGTATGCAGAAATCTTTGGTGCCCGTGCTTCTCCAATGAACTGTGTGCTGAAAAAAACAATCTGTGGTGGGAAAAAAAAAAAAAGAAATCTGTGGTGTTTGTGCTTCTCTGGATGAAATCTGTGTAGTGTAGTGGTTCAAGTGTTTCTTGGAGGCATCAGTGCATTGTGTGCTTTCATGTGGATCACGTTGCTGTGTTTGGGCAGATTTTTTACCATCTTATCACCAGGTCAGTTATTTGATTTATTTTATATTCATTTCCTGACTTTTTTGTTTCTTTCTGTCATTCATTTTTGTTAATTATGATATGATTTTACCGTTATTTTTACTAACATCTCAATTTCTGTTTGCCTCACTTCTTGTTGTCATACTTTCTGGTATTCAAATTTATACAGTCAAACAGCAAATTTAATTTCCTTTAAAAAAATATATACTTTGTTAGGTGTTGGCTCAGTAGTGACAGAGATATGGGCTAAAAAGTAAACACACTGTAGTTTTCGCTCGGCCACAGCAATCCAGCCCAGCACTGGGCAATTCACTTCCTGCCATGTAGGCTCAGCAGTCAAGGGGTTAATTTGATACCAGATATTTCCTGAAAAGAAGTTAATATTTCCAGTGATCTGGTCATATCATTACAATCTCCGAGGAACAACGTGGTGCCATCTGCCATTTGCTTTATTTTTAAATAATAGTTTTCAGTTTGAGAATGTGTAGGCATCTTAATTCTTATTTACTGTACTGTTTCTAATTTTGATAGCCAACAATTTAATGGCGAAAATGAAAACTAGTGGAGAAAATGAACAACCCTGTCATATGCCACAATTCAGACTAAAGGGCTGAGAAAGCCAGCCACCATGATTTATAGATGCACAATTACTGTCCATCAGTATTGATATCCATTTCTTAACATCAGAACCAAAGCCATACATATCAAAGGTATTCAGTAGAAAAGCTTTAGTTATCGAATCAAACGCTTTGGAAAAATGAACGGCCAACAAGTATCCTGCTTGATTAGTTTTATTTAGGTAGTTAATTGTGTCATCAGTTGATCTTCGCGATCGATTGATTATCGCGATGTTTCTGCCTTTAATCATGTATCCAACCTGATCTTCTTTAACTAATTAATTAATGACTCGGCTAAGTTGAAGGGCTAAAACATTAGCTAATAATTTAAAGTCACAGTTAGTAAGAGTAGTAGGTCTCCAATTATTCAGATTATCTCTCTGTAATTCTTTTGCTTTATGTATCAAGTTAGTAATACCATACCTTTGTGAATACGACAGCTCACCTTTATGAAAGGCCTCATAGAACACTGCCAATTTTTTTTTTTTTTTAATGTGAAAAATTCTATGGTCAGTCCATCGCTGCTAGGGGCAGAGCCATTGTTCATGTGTTTTACAGCATTGGTCGTTTCTTTCAGTGTAATCATTCCCTCACAAGATGCAGCTTCCTCTTCATTGAGTCATGGGACATTTTCGTTTTGTAATTTAAATAAATTTGCTTTCTCCCTGACATCATGTGCAACTGTGGTCTGATTATGTATTGCTCTGAAGAATACCTGTTCTTCCAGTATTCCCTTCTGGCCTGTTATTATTTCACCGGATTGTTTACATAATTTTGTTATAATCTTATTCTTGCCTCTTGCGTTTTCTACATTGTCAAAATATTTAGTATTGCACTCAGCATCTTCAGTCCACTTGGTCCTTGCTGGAATCTGAGCACCTTTCACTTTCCCAGCCTGCAGTCATTCTAGCTGCTGTTTCAAAATGAAGCATTTGCTTTGTGTAGCATTATTCTCAGGGTCAAGAGTAAATTCCTCTTCTTTTTCGAATAACTGCAACTCTAAGCTCTCAACGTTCTTTATTTCCGTTTTTACAGACTATTGTTTTCCCATACTCTGTAAAAAAAAAAAAAAAATGTTACGTATCATCTAAGAGGTTGCCTAATAGTTCATTTATTTGATTAACACAAACTTCGTCTTTTAGAAAACTGTTTTTAAATCTCCAGTGGCCGGGGCCTCTTACAAAATTACAAACGTTCAGCTCTGTTACCAGTGCCTTATGATCAGAGTGGGCAATGGTTAGCAGTTCACATGAAACACAATGAGTTAGGATTTCCTCTGAAACAAAACAATAGTCTAATCGGTGAGCAACAAATGGATTGGTTCTACTCCATGAAAATTCTTTCTCATCATTATGAAATGTTCTCCACACGTCAGAAAGTGTTAAGTTCTTGATTATAGTATTAACTCTTTCATCCCTGCAACCCGGTTTTCTGGTTTGCAGAAATCCTACCCTTCCTTCCTGCAGCCGGGAAACCGGGCAGCACAAAATCCCTCCTTTCCTTCCTGCAGCCCGGAAAATCGGTTCTCGCAGTAAGCGCTTTGAACTTCGCGCGAGTCGCGTCATCGGTACACGTCACGACCGGGTCGCTCGCGCGGCAGTGTTTATGAATAGAATGGATGCCAGACGGCCCCTACAGAGTGGGAAAGTGGTCGCCGCTCTATTCTGGCCGGTTTGCTACAGCACATGTGGCAGTTCTCACTTTACACTTCTTTGTTTTTCTCTATAAATCCAGGAACGAAGGGAATACTCCTATTATAAGAATCTAGGAACAAGAGGAAGTAATGGTTCGTAGAAAAGTAGGAATGAAAGAGTTAAATCGTTTCACTTCTGCCTCGCTGTGGAATAAACCGGATATGATATCCATTTTATTGTTCACAACAGTCGAAATCACCAAAAACCATTAAGTTTTGCTCACCGAATATGTTAAGCACTTCTTGCAATTTCATAAAAAAAACATAAACTTGTCCTTTGTATTGTTGGGGGCATAAACATTTGCCAGTTTGAATCTTTAATGGTCATTTTCTACTGATACTATTAACATTCTTTCAACCACTAACTCCAAGTGTACTTTCCCCTGAAAATGTTTAGAAATTAAAATGATTTCAGCTTGACTCCTGTTTGTCCCTGCATTATAAAAGATTTTGCCACCCCACTGTTTCTCCCACATTGATACGTCATTATGAGCTTCCTGTCAACAAAAAAATCAAACTTATGCCTTTTCAGATAATGAAATACTGTTTCTTTTCATTTTGTTTTTTAAACCTATAACATTTAAAGAGCATATATGCATATATATGTGTAACATATCCATAGGATAATAGATTATGGGTTCATCTGTGCACAATATATGCGATATTTTCACAGTCCAAATCACTGTCCATTGAGGAGGTCCAGGTCATCAGTAAGAGGGCAGTCCGATGACATAAGGTCTACAAACCACCTGTGTCGCCAACCTCAGGGGAGTATACCTGAGGACTGTGACGGTTGGACCGTGCACTATCCTGTTTTTGTTGCTTACCCTTCCCTCTGCCTTGGGGCTGGAGCCTTCCCTTGAGCGACAGCGTTTGGTTGGGGTTTAAGACCTGTGATGAGGAGCCTGTTGGATTTTTATTTTAGGGATGAGCTGAGCATGGACTGGCATTCTCCTGGCCTACCTCTGAGTGGTCGGTCCCGTCCACAGCTCAGGCTGTTGCTGGTCTGCTCCGGCTCAGTCTCAGATGGCTGCTGTCCCTCAGCATTCATGTTCTCCCCGTCTGGTGCTGCAGTCTCTTTAACAGGAGAAAACTCACAAGCAGTATCTCCCCGCTTGTGACCTGATCGCTTGCAGGCGCAGCACACAATGTCCTTTTGACACCCTGATGTGTGGTGTCCCTGTTCAAGACAATTTGAACAAGTGATGGGGTTTCTTAACATCTTTGGCTGTTCTTTATGAAAAAGTTCAGCCATGAACAAGCTTACCATGAGGATTTTTTTCAAGCGGAACATCAGGGACAGTTATATAGACAAATCTACGCCCTGTTAAGAATCTTGCCAGCTTATGATCAGCGTAGTTGGCTCTCTCAGCTTTGATGGAAGAACAAAGTTCACAGCCTACTTGCACAAAGGAGTGCTCTGTTTCAGCATCAGCAACAGATACTGGGACATTATCTATCCACACTTTCGTCAAGGGTTTTTCCTCCCCGGAGCTACCCTTTAAAATCCCCCACCGGGGTCTGCCCTGGGGGACCTGGGTGGGGTGTCTTATTTTTAGTTCTCAGGGTCACCCTCTTGTGCCCCTTGAGGGTGGGACTTTGTTTTAAGTGGGCTTTCTTTTTCTCTGTTTTTTGTGTTTTTTCTGCCTACCCATGGTTCTTTCACCTGCATTTCTCTTTCAGCATTCTCCTTATTAATCTGCAGTTTTCTGTTTTGTCTATCTTCTGCCTTTACGGATCTTTACCCTATTCTTTTCCTTTTTTCACAAGTCTTCTGTAGCACTTTCTATTTTCTCTGTGGCCTCTTGGTCCACCGTGTTGACCGTGCGGTGCGGCCCGTGTCGGGGGAGAATGGTGTCCTGGTGGTTGAGAGGGACTCGGAGTAGGATCCGTGCCCCTCAACACGCCACTTTGGCCCGGACTTCCCCTAGACGGGGGGCAGCATGGGGCCCAATGCTGTCAACCGGTCGCCTTCACAGTGTGGGCATGGCATGGGTCAAACCGTGTGCCACGTTGCTTGTCCTGGAAGCCAGGTGAGTGGCCTCCTGTCCGTTCCCGGCAGTTGGTCATGAGCCTGGTGGATGGGGTGGAGCGCATGCCACGCGGTGTATACCTGCACTATAACCCTGGTGTTTCCCTTTGCTGGAGGACCGCTTAGGGGCATCGCCCTTGTGGGCACTCGATGGCGGGTGGGGAGTAGGGGAGGTGAAGTTTTTTCCTTTCATTATGACATCTAAACAATTACCCCCTAACAAAAAGAGAAGAAATGATGATGGACATGGCACGCTTATGGACGAGACTATGAATAGAGATTCAGATTCAGATAATGAGATAAGAGAAGTGGCAAAGAGAAAGGGTATCCAAAACACATGGCCAAGCTTCCTTTTAGTGGAAGCAAAAGATCCGAAAGAATCCATTGCTCGGATTTCTCCGTTCGCTGTTTGCAAGTGGTTCGAGGGAGTTTCGTCCACAGGATTTAAAATGATCAAAAGACTCCGATCTGGTAGTTACCTTGATAACTGTGCTACGGAAGCGGCGTCTCGGTTGCTGCTGAAAAGGGATGGTTCTCAACTCATGCAGATCACAGTTAAGGTTTCCATTCACCCCTTTCTCAACTACTCGAAAGGGGTAATCAGATGTGTTGACTTGGCTGGAGTTGCTGAATCAGAAATTCGGACTGAGATGGAAAGTCAGGGTGTTCTGCAGGTCCATAGAGTTAAAATCTCTAAAGGAAGTGACTTAATTGAAACCAACACACTATTCTTGACTTTTGCTATGCCATCTCCCCAGAGTTTGTCAAAGTGGGTTATGTCCGAGTGAAAGTTACGCCTTTTGTACCATCTCCTTTGCGGTGTTTCAAGTGCCAACGCTTTGGGCATTCCAGCCGAGCTTGTCGGGGTCAGGAGATCTGTCGTGACTGTGGACAGAAGAAGCATGATGAATCTTGTATAAATGCTGTATACTGTGTCAATTGTAAGGGTGATCATCCAGCAAATTCAAAAAGTTGTCCAGTGTGGAAAAAGGAATGCGAGATTCAGAAAGTAAAGATTGAGAGGAAATGTTCCTTTCTTGAGGCTAGAAGGCTAGTGGAGGCCAGGACTCCTTCGGCTGCGACTTATGCACAGAAGGTGGTTAACGATTCTGCGAACCGGTCATCGGGTGATGATCTGGGAGCAGCTCCATTCACTGCTCTGGAGAAGAAATTGACAGAATTGTTGTCATCGGTTTTGGATCGGCTTACTATACTTGAACAATCAGTTGAGGTTTTGTCTCAGAAATGCAATAGTGTTCCGTCCAGCAGTGTACAACAGGCTTCAGTCCCTGCTGGTGAGGGAAGAAGTGTTTCAGTTGCACAAAGTGCTGTGGATCAGAGGTCAGGGGTGAAGGATCGGAGGAAAGAGATGTCCCCTCGCTCACAGGCCAATAACAGCAGTACGAGACAGGCACGCAGTGAGGAGCGTCCTTTTCGGACTCCAGACCCTCCTAGGGGAAAATCTCGATGTCAGGTATTTGGTGCAGCAGGTTTCAGTCCAGTAAGAGCAAATTCCAAGCATGGCAACAAACAACTTAGAAATTTATCAGGAGCATCGGCTTCTGACCTTGTCTTGAAGAACCGTTTTAGTTCTTTGGTGGACAGTGAAGTTTCTGGAGAAGAGGGCTGATAGATATTCTTTTAACAACCTAACATGGACATACTCCAGTGGAACATAAGGGGAGTTAAAGCAAATTGTCGGGACCTTGAGCTATTATTGACAGAGTATAGATCTTCGGTAATTGCTCTTCAGGAAACCCTTTTAACTGCAAGTAAGAAGCATGAGATTCCTGGTTTCTCCTGCTTACTCAAGCCAGCTTCTGCAGACTTTTCAAGGAGAGGCGTTTCTCTTTATATTCATAATTCGGTACTACATACAGAAATTCCACTTCAGACGGATCTGGAGGCAGTGGCAGCTCGTATCTCGTTAAACAAGGTCGTTACGATATGTTGTTTGTATCTGTCTCCATCTTCTGTGATTTCGAAGAGTCAGTTGGATGGTTTAATTTCTCAGCTCCCTCGCCCATTTCTTTTATTGGGTGACTTGAATGGCCATTCTCCACAGTGGGGAAGTAACTGCACCAATTCTCAAGGGAAAGTTCTTGAGGATTTTATATCGGATCATGATCTCTGTCTTCTGAATTCAGGCTCACCGACCTTTTGTTCTCCTTCTGGTTCTTTGACTCACTTGGATTTGTCCATTTCTGACCCTTCCTTATTTTTGGACTTAGAGTGGCAGGTTCATTCGGACCTAAGCGGGAGTGATCACTTTCCGATTTTTATTTATTTTACAAAGCAAATGCAGGAGTCCCCTCGGGAAACATGGAAGTTTCGCTCTGCAGATTGGAGTCTTTATCAGCAACAGATTTTAAGTAGACTGCCTATGAATCTGTTGCGGAGTTATGATGATCCTGTTTTGCAGTTCACTAAAGTGATTGTAGAGAGTGCTAAGGAAGCTATTTCCAAGTCCCGTGATAAACCAAATGATGTTAAGACCCCTTGGTATGATAAAGAGTGCAAAACTTTGAAGGGTAAGAGAAAAGGTGCTCAAAGACTTTTTGCTAGGTTTCCTATGGTGGGGAACAAAGTTAAACATCAGGCGTGTAGGGCTAAGTGTCGGTATACTTTTAAAACTAAGAAGAAAGAATCTTGGAAAAATTTTTGTTCAAATCTGTCCTTTAAGGTCAATTCAAGGAAAGTCTGGAAACTAATCCGTAAGATTAAGGGAAAGTCGGTTACATCAGTTATAAAATGTTTGCATGTAAATGGATCGATTATTACTAATAAAAAGGAGGTTGCTAACTTGTTAGCTGTTACTATCCATCAAAATTCGTCAGCTGATCATTATTGCAAGGAATTCCAGCGTATCAAAAGATCAGCAGAGTCAAAATCTTGTTCCTTCGTGCCAGATAGTTCTGAGGATTACAACTGCGTTTTCAGCATGGATGAGTTAAAGGACGCCATTTTGAAAGCCAACAACTCAGCTCCTGGACCAGATGACATTCATTATCAATTTATTCAACATTTGCCAGCTGAGGGTTTAAAGGTGTTGTTGTCTCTGTTTAATCATGTTTGGTGTTCAGGGTATTTTCCACCTTCTTGGAGAGAGGCGGTTGTTATCCCTATTCCTAAACCAGGGAAAGATCATTCGGACCCTAACAACTATCGTCCTATAGCTCTCACTAGTTGCTTATGTAAAACTATGGAGAGAATGGTATATTCTCGATTGTTATGGCAGTTAGAATGTCTGGGGGCCTTAGATGTTTCCCAGTGTGGATTTCGGAACAACCGCAGTACTACTGATCACCTGGTTCGATATGAGTCTTTTATCAGGAATGCTTTGATTAATGGAGAACATGTAGTTTCTATTCTTTTTGATTTAGAAAAAGCTTATGACACAACATGGAGGCATGGAATTCTCCAGGATTTGAAGGCACTTGATTTCAAAGGTAATTTACCAATGTTTATTGCTAATTTTTTGTCTAACAGGCATTTCAGTGTTAGGCTTCATTCGACCTTTTCGGATCCTTTTGAGCAGGAGATGGGTGTCCCTCAGGGTAGCATCCTTTCTCCACTTCTGTTCAATCTCAAGATTAATAACATTGTCCAGTCAGTAAATTCTGGAATTGATAAGTCATTATTTGTTGATGACTTCTCCATCTCTGCCAAGGGGAAAACTTTGGCTGCAGCTGAGCGTCAACTTCAGTTGTGTGTTAATCGTGTTCAGCAGTGGGTTACTGAAAATGGATTTAAGTTTTCAGCTACTAAGACAGAGTGTGTTCATTTCCATAGGAAAAGATCTCAGGTCTTAGAACCAGCTATCAGTCTCAATGGTCAAGTAATTAAAGTTTCCAAACAAGTGAAATTTTTGGGGGTTATTTTTGATAATAAGCTTTCTTTTTTGCCTCACATTAAGTACATTAAACAATCTTGCCAGTCAGGTTTGAATGTTTTGAAGGTTATTAGTCACACTGATTGGGGTGCAGACAAGCGAACTTTGTTGCGATTGTATCGGGCTTTGGTGAGACCAAAGCTAGATTATGGGTGTGTGGTATATGGTTCTGCAAGAAAATCTTACCTCAAAGCTCTTGATCCAATTCATCATCAAGGACTGCGGATTGCTCTGGGAGCATTTCGCACATCTCCAAAAGAGAGTTTGTATGCTGAATCTGGTGAACCCCCTCTGGAGCTAAGGAGGTTGTGTCTTTCCATGAATTACTATCTGAAACTGAGGGCTAATCCAGAAAACCCTGCCTATGATATTGTCATGAACCCGCCTTTTAGAGCCAAATATGATCTAAAGCCAAATGAGATTCCTCCACTGGGTATTCGTATTTTGCCCCACTTCGGGGCAGCTGGCATTGACCTTGATGCTGTTGATGACGGTCCATTACAGACTGATGTACCTCCCTGGAAAGTCGCCAATCCAGAGATTAATTTATATTTAACTCAATTTCGAAAGGAGGTCACCTCGAGTGCTGCATATAAACAACTTTATCTTGGGCAATGTGAACTTTATCAAGATTTTATCAAGATTTTTACAGATGGTTCTAAAAAAGGTGAGAGGGCTGCAGCTGCCATTGTGTGTGATAACAATTTTCAGGAGCCTACTTTGTTAAGATTGCGGGATTGGTCGTCTGTTTATACTGCTGAACTAAAGGCTTTAAATCTGGCCCTCAGTGCGGTGTCCAGGTCAGATCAGAATGATTTCCTTATTTTATCGGATTCATTGTCGGCATTGTCGGTTCTATCGACAAGAGAAGTTTCACATCCAGTTTTGGCTGATATTCATGATCTTCATACTCGGCTTGTCTCTTCGGGAAAGCATATAGTTTTCTTGTGGGTCCCCAGCCACATGGGAATCTATGGTAACTCAGTGGTGGACAAAGCAGCCAAACAAGCTCTCGGTGCAAGTCTTTCCAGGAGGCCTATGCAGTTTGTTCCTCACTCTAATCTACGTCATAAATCTAGTTTGTATTGTCGTGAACTGTGGCAGAGTGAATGGTGTAATCAAATTCATAATAAATTGTTTAAAATTTGCCCAGATTTAACTATTCCTTTCCCATCGGTGGTATGTAACCGTAAAGAGGAATCGGTTTTGTCACGGTTACATATTGGGCACAGCTATATAACGCACAGTTGGATACTCAGAGGGGAAGACCCCCCATTGTGTGTTGCGTGTGACAGCTTGTTCAGTGTTAATCATTTTTTGACAGAATGTGCTGATTTGATGTGTATCAGAGAGAAGTTCTTTTCCACCAGTGATTTATCAGTTCTTTTTCGTGAGATTTCAGTAGATCTTATTTTTTCTTTTTTGAAAGAGGTAAACTTATTTTATAAAATATAGTGTTTTAATTATGTATACAGGTGTCGTCGGAGTTGAACAGATAATTGTGCTTTTGTCCTCATAAATTTTAAGCTATGTGTTAATACTAGTGTGGGTATTTGTATTTAGAGACTTAGATATGATAGCTGAGGTCCTGATTTGGCTCCTAGTAGTCCGCTGGACCCTATAAACACCAACTAACTAACTAACTAACTACCCTTTAAAATGAATGGGCTGTTGTTGGAGAGTTGTAGAACAGCTCCTCTAACTGCCATACCTTTTACAAGCAGCTGGTTCCTTGCCTTCGTTGTTGCAGGTAGATTCTCCAGGGGCTGTTGATCTGCTGGGTTCCAACCAACGACCCCTGACGGGCTGCTCTCTCTCTCCTGCCAAACACATTCCAGAACTGTCGGGCGATTGACAGATGA
>JAMYXO010007436.1:5000-12122 GCA_033310375.1 Conus canariensis
AGTATTTCCCAACGTCAACCAGGCCCGAGAGATATAGACACCTGCAGTGTTGGTCAGAAAATGAGTTACACTCTCTGAGACGCATCCATTTAGTGGATAAAACTCGACTGTGTGGTCTCAGTCTTCCTAATCGAACCCATAGCAAACGCAGCTCCGGTTAGGAGCCGGCCAGGGCAGGAAAATCCCACATGGCTCTGATGGGAATTGAAGCCGGGAGCCCAAACTTATAAGCCATCTCATAAAGCTCATGTAGAATGTGCAGCAGTCTGGCCATCAGGGTGTGGGTCAGAGGGCATACGGGCAGCGTCCCCAAGACAGTACTTCCGAGCTCCTGTCCCATCATTATCAACAGCCAACACTGGATCCATTCTTTAGCTGACTTCTCTTGGCTGGGATTGAATCGCTTCTATGTCTCTCTCGCCACTAATGCACGTATCTGTTGATTAAGCCCCAGGACCCGTCCACCAATTTTTCCATTACATCTCGGGACTTTGACTTGTTCAGATTTCTATTGTGTCTAACGTATGTACCCCTGTGGAGACTTTTGGAGAATCTTTAACTTTCTGATTCTCATTGCACACATTTACCGATTGTGGAAGGTGAAAAAAGAAGAGGAACAGAAAGGACAAAAAGGTGAATAAACTTTGGTAGGTTATTCACTCATGGGCTGACAATATTGCCAGTCGTGTATTCTGTGTGTGCCCTTACACTCGGGTGAAGAAACGGTGGCATTCCAATGTGTCTGAGTCACCTTTGTTAGTCTTCTTTGATGCTTCTTCATCAACATCCTGGAAGCCGTGCCGAGACATAGGTGTCCAAGGTTTTAATATGCTGCTACTTGAATTTTTTTTCAAAACCACATTGGGAGTTCGTGCGCAAGGTGTGCGTGCGCGAGCGTTAGTACGTGCGTGCGTGCTTTAGTGTGTGTGTGTGTGTGTGTGTGTGTGTGTGTGTGTGTGTGTGTGTGTGTGTGTGTGTGTGTGTGTTGCCAGTAATATTTTACTTTTTGACTACATCAACAGATCTGAACTCCCCCACCCCCCACCCCCACCCCCCAAAAAGGAAAAAAAAAACGGCTGAAAAGGGTTTATAACTGGGTCTAGAGAGACATGTAACATATTTTTTAAAAGTAAATTAAAACTGAATCATTGCGACTGGGGAAGTACATGGAAATTCTGGGCATTACTTTGTTGGTAATGAGAGATAAAAAACAAACAAACAGAGAACTATAAAATAGGCATTCTGGCTCACCCACCTCCGCCAGCTCCAACCGGCTGAAGCCGGTTTCGCTGTTGCTCCGCCGGCTTACCCAGAATGCCTATTTTATAGTTCTCTAATAGTAAACACTTTACAAACATACATAATGTGTAGGATTATCTGTTTTTAACACTAATTTAGAAAACTTTTGAGACTTTAGTTTTTGCTTAATCCTTCGTTTTTCTTGATCGTCTTCAATAACATCATTTTCACGCATACATTCATCAAATGCGTCTCTGTCTTTCATGTGAAATAAAACTACAGTCTTTAACTGTTCTCTAAAGTCTTTTAAAACTGAGTTATATTTTTGACATAAAATCCACACACTTATCCCAGCATGTCTTCCACTGAAAGCTAGTTTTGATAAAGTGTTTCTCTTTTTAACTATGTCTCTTTCTGCCGAACAGTCATCTATAATAAATAGTGTCTGAGTTCCTTCAAACTGTCTATAAAAGTGTTCTAAGCACTCGCTAAGTTTATTGCTGGGATCAACTAAATAGATTTCATCATCCGTCCATATAAACCTTCTGTCGTGATATGCTTTGTTCCATTTGAGTGTTGGACAGAAAATTACAATATGATCAAAATTATAACGATAAACTGTTTGTAATAGGTCGAGGACAAATATTGTTTTTCCACAACCAGTCTGTCCACAAATCAATGAACAATGAGGGGTTTTTGTCATAAAGTTTAACATCGGCATTGACACCAAAGTCGTCTGCTCCATAGTTTTAAAACATAATTTAATCTAATCCAGTTATTGTTTTTATCATACTCTCTGTCAAAACTTGTTCAGTATAATAAAAACCTATAAGGCCCAAATGTGTAAGATTAATCCAGTTCAGTTCTGTAAGATCGTTTCTATTTAGACTAATATCAATTTTGTTGCTTGTTGTTATGACCTTAATATCCTCGCCATTGTAAAGAACAACGACAGTAACTTTAAGTTTGTCAACGTCTAAGTTTTGCCAGCTAATAAGAATTCCTTTCATAAGATTGTCACTGACGCCCAGAGCTCCATTTCTCGCCTCATCTTTTAAGACAGAAATTTTAAATATCATTGTGAACGTGTCTCCTAATTTTGTGCGTGGAATGAACTGTAATTTTGTAGAAGCTTTCTTTAAAACCGATTCTCTTCTGTGGAGGATGTACTGTTTGTCCCCAAACGGCTTTATTTCGATCTCTTTCCGACTGTTGTCCTCTGGCATAAGACTTACATGTAAAGGGCCAGAGTTCAATGCTTTTCTGAAACTTTTTTGACGGTCAAAAAATGTAAATGGGCTTAAGAATTCAAATTTAATGTCCCATTCTAAATATGGTTCTAAGTGCCATTTGTTGTCAGTTTTTCGAAATATTTTATATTCATACTGACCTGTATTATTTGCTTCTAGATTGCGTAGTTGTTCTAGTTTAGGAAACCTTTTGTTGTCGTCAACCTCTTTGCGCTTATAATAACCATCTTTAGTGTACTCAAAACCATACAAAGTGCCTATCTCACCGTTTTGTTCAAAGTCCTCAACGTCTGCAAGGTCTTTTAATTCTAAAGTTACACACCTCTCAGGCGCTAATGTAACTCCTGATTCTTCTGGCCCACGTGACATTTTTTAAAACAACGTATTATTTTATTTCTAAAACAATGTGCAGGTTATCACATTTCACGACTTTCCCTGTTTTATCTGTGATCTTTATATTAAATGATCTGACCCTCCCACAAGCTAATCTTTTAAACTGTAAATTAGGGAATTGTATAATTTCATAATCGCAATATGCAGCTTTCCCTGATGGAAGAGCTCTTAAAACAGTTGAGGGCCTTCCATCATATAAGTTTTCATCAGTGCTCAGCTCGTCCAAATGAACATAGAGTAATGAATGTAATGCAAGATCGAGCGGGTTTTCTCCCTCATAAGTAGTTTTGTCTGATGTAACTCTAAATTCATGAACGGCATAATTGTCAGTTGCAAAGCCTAACATTTTAGCTAGCTCTCCATCAAAAAGGTAACTTACTTCTTCTTCTTCAGGTTTGAATGTCAACATTATTTTCAAATTTGCATTGTTAAGTTTGAGAGTAATGTCGAAGTTACTCATTGCTTCTTTCAGCGAGCAAAACCCGTAATAACCATCAGGTATGGTTAACTGGCTAACTAATTTTCCTCTATTGTCAAATTTTGAAATCTTATTATTCCTCTTGGATTGACTTATATTAAACCATACGACTTTGTAAAAAATTTCATGGAGTGCGACCCTTTGGGTCCCGCAGTTATTATCAATAGCATATTCTAAAAACGAAGGACTGTCTTGAGTTGTTATTGTTACAAACATTTTTAAAACAAATTTAAAAATGAGTGCATTCAAATATACTAATGCAAAATATTCTGTTGGGCCGCACTACAGTCTTAAAAATATAACAACTGACACCCTTGACATTTCTGTGACTCAGTCTGACGCCTTTCAAGTAAAGGTTAGTACTCCATTGGATCGTTATCTTAACCCTCCTATTAAAAACGACTACATCCCGAAAGTGTGGTTCAGTCATCCGATGCAGTTTTATCAGAACCAGTTAAACTTTGCTGTGTTTTGTGCATCAACTGGGTGTGGAGTGTCGTATGCTGATCATTTAAATCATCCTGATCCTTTGGTGAGGTCAGTGTATAGATTTCATTTTTATTACACCTTCAGACGTATTTTATCTGAACTGCAAGCGCCATTACCAAATGACAAAACGTTTAATCCATTCAGCAACAGAATAGATTACAAGGCTTTTGAAAGGATCTGTAACGAATTTGATATTGACCCAAAGACAGACTTTAGACAAAAGTTGGATCTTAATCATGGTTTAGGCACCCTTTATTTTTGGGGCGTGCATAGAAAGTATAACTATGATTGGAATCCTCCTTACACATCTTTCTCTTCAGGCACAACTGTTCACCTCGGGTCCATAGAGCAAGAGCATAAAACAGCATGGACAACATTTATTTTGGATACCTCTAAGGGCCTAACAAAAGCGGGAATAGAACGAATAAACGACTCTATTCGTACTTATGTTTGGTGTTTGCTAGGTTCGCAAGCACAAACGAGATCAAACATAATTGATCCTTCTACTGGCTTTGACGCCCAAAAACAGTATTTAGCAAATTTAGAGGATTCTATTAATTCTGCAGTTGATTTACCTTCAAGTATTAAAAGGTACCAAAATGTTTTGCAATACGCAAGATCGAAAGTAGACTTTGCTGTTGGCACTGGTTTATACATGCTGCCTTCCGACCTCAGACTCCAGATAGGAACAATAATAAACTATAATAATGAAATCCTTGTGGCTGGTAAAGAAGAGAAGGTCGGAAAAAACGACATAAATTCTAAGCCAGCAATAGCAATAAAAAAGAAGTCCCAATCCCCGTGGCCCCCTCAAAACCCCATCCAATCCCCAAGGCCCAAAGCCCAAAGGCCATTGAAGACGCGGACTTTGTTCGTGATGACCATGAATATGAAAAGACAGCACTTGTTATTGGATTAACTGCCCTAGGATTACTTGGTCTTTATCTTACTATAAAGTAACCCAACTATTAAGACAACTAATGTCCATAAGTGCTCGGCCATAAAGCCAACTACTTTACTTGCAGTAGACAAAAGCCAGCTAACGATCCCTCCTATTATACCAGGCAAAGAATCTATTGCTTTACTGGCTAATTTTTTTAGTAAGTTTGCAAGGTGATCGAGTTGTTTTTTTACCCATGATTTATCTGACGACGGAGTTGGTGGTCCTGGTGGCACTGCTCCCCCACCACCGCCGCCTGTAATAGCCAACACCAGTGTACTTATTGCAAATCCTAAGGCTGTTATAACACTTGCTAATGTGACGCCTTGCTCTCTAAACAGTGTTCTTATTCGTTCTGCTAACGTTGTGTCTTCATATAAAATTCTTTGGATAGTTTCTCTTATTCTGCTCACTTGAGTTCGTAATTGTTCTCGGTTAGTAGACAGCACTTCTAGTCTTGCTGATCTCTCTTGTTCAAGATCTTTTAGTCTTTGTGTTATTCTTTCTTTAACACCAGGTCCTAAGTTGTGGTCATCAGCCTCAACTAGTTTTTCTTTTTCTCTTTTTATATGCTCATCTAGTTCACCCAGTTTTGCTAAATTGTTTGTTAATTCACCTCTGATGCTTTTCAAAGCATGATCAAGGGCCGTTATTTCTCTCATAGGTAGCGGCGGATCGTGCATAGTTTTTAATACTGTTTCTTCTGAAAAACTGGTTTCTGCTTCTATTATTTTGTTTGCTGTTGGGCTTAAATCTTTAAGTTCCATGTTTTGTATTTGGTTATCTGTTGGGAGTTCTTGTAGTGTGTTTTGAAGTTTAGCAACTGCCTCACTGTCTAATCTTCGCGGTTTAGCAATGCCAAGGCGATTTTGATCGCTCACACTGAGCCTTTGTCTAATTGTACTCTTTTTTAAAAACTTTGATGAGTCTGGTTTAGTTGTAAGCTGAACAAGTTGTCCTTCGTCGTTTCTCACAAACAAATGGTCATCTTTTGTTTCAAAATCATTAGGGTCTATAAAATCAGGAGGTTCTTGGCCTAAACTTTGATAAAATGATTTGACCTTACTTTCTGTTAATTCACGCCGCAATGATTGTAATGGATGTGTCAAAGGTGTCATTTCACTCATGTCGTCTCCAGGATCAAAAACATCATAATCTTCTTCTGCCATGTTTTTAAATAATTAACTTTTTATTTTGTTTTATAAAAAAATGTCACAAGCATATGGCTCGATTCTTGACCCGCATAGAAGACTGAAAGAGCCCTTTGGCGTGAAGGGAAATAAACAGAATATTATTGTTCCAAATAATCCATCTACTATTGATTCAGATCAAATTCTTACTGTTAAATTTCCAGACCTAGGAGCAGATGAAGTGATTGTGCCGGGATCTGCACGGCTTACTTTCAAAATAGAACTTGATTCAGCAACAGACGAAAACAGGACAGTAGTCCAGAATCTGGGACGGGCAATCGTTAAGAAAATTTCTATAAAACTTGAGGGGCAAGAAATATTTTCTTTACACAATGCAGACATATTTCTAATCTATTCTGATCTATGGCTAACCGATAATGAAAGGGCCGATCTTGCGTTTCAAGGAATCGAAAATAACGAAGCACTAAAACACAGAATAGACGCCGAAGACGCTAAAGACGGTAACAAGTATGAAGCTATAAGTTTTGCTTATGGAAATCGCTTTTCCATACCCTTAGATTTTGAGTTGTTAAAAGCGCATGCGCCATACTTTCAAGGAGCATTAAAAGACAGATTGTCATATGAACTAACTTTTAACCCGTTCGCTGCTTGAAGCTGCTTGAAAATGTTACAAACAAAGGCTTTCCCAGTGCCAGGGAAATCTAATGATTTGGGGGTAATAATTAACAAAAAATTCTAGCTCAGAAACTACAAAAGATATAACAATGAAATATATATGATTTTTGAAGGAAATTGAATGAAGATTTTGAATCTGGGCTTCTTTTGTTTTAATTTTGATAATAAAAAAGTATTTAGACAATTAGATTTGGATAGATTTTTTTGCACGATCAAAAGCATATGTATTTACCACTACATCTTCACATCCAAACAAGAACACAAAGACAAAAAAGTTGAAAATAAAGTTTGTATTGTCACACTACACCTGTAAATGAAAGTAAAACAGTTTAGAAGTCTATCAAGACGCTCACACTCTATGCAGACAGGTCAGTCCACGACCACGCCCCCACTCTCCCCACCACGCCCCCTTGCTGGACTTCAACCCTCTCTTTCACTGCTCCTCTTCCCCTACCTTTCCCTTCCTGTGCCCGTGCCGCGACAGGCCGCCTCCCCTCCACCGCCCCT
>JAMYXO010007437.1:0-12122 GCA_033310375.1 Conus canariensis
CCCCGGGGAAGGGGGCGGGGGGCATGGCAGGGGGGCGGGTCCAACACGATCACGAGGGAGAGATGCTGATGCACGGGCCCCCAAACCCGGGTGTATTTTTTTACGGGAATCCGGGGGTCAAAGTCAACTGTCTAATTTTGTCCTGTTGACTATTTAGAATTATTTTTTGCTGCCTTGTGAACCATCGGTCGTTAAAACAAACCTGTAGCTGACCATTTTCTGGAAGCACAACCCCGATCTCCAGCGTTTTCAAGGGCCAACAAGTGGGAAAAGTGATGGTGCAGAAAGAGGAAGTTTCTGGGCCGGTTCTACTTAGGGATTGTGAACCTGCCTTCCATTGAACGTACGGACGAAGAAGGTGCTGTACAGAGTTCCAGCTCATTCTGTCAGTCCAGAAACCGGGTTCCAGGCAAGAGCTCTTTTTTCTTTTTTTTTTTTTTTACTACTTGATTCTTCCCTCCCTCCACATTCATTTCCATTTTTCCTTCTTTCCCTGTTTCCTACTGAAAGTACATGTTTGGGAAATAAAAACTGTAGGATAGTGGGACCTTTTGTTTGGAGTGTGTGTGTGGTGTGTGTTTTTTTGTGTTGTGTGTGGGTGTGTGTGTGTGTGTGTGCATGTGTGTGCCACAAGTGTCATAAGCATTATTTTATTTCTTTTGTGCAAGTTTTCCATACAATTTGTTCATTTTGAAAAACACAAAAGCATTTTTTTTGCACTAGTGTGGTTTTTAACATTCAGTGTTTTAAAATTTTTTTTGTGGTTTTTTATGTAAATGTTACATCACTACTAGTGTGTGTGTGTGGTGTGTGTGTTTTTGTGGGGGGGGGTGGTTTGTGCGCATAAAATTATTTATTTATGTATGAAATTTTCCATAAAATTTTTAATTTTGTAAAACACAAAAGCACTTTTTTTGTACCATTGTGTTTTCTTTTCATGTGTGTGTGTGTTTTAGTGTTTTTGTGTAAATGTGTACAGTGTGTGTGGGTTGTGTGTTTGGTGTGTTTTTGGGGGTGTAGGCTGTGTGTGTGTGTGTGTGTTGTGTGTGTGTGGGTGGTGTTGTGTGGTGTGTTGGTTGTTTGTGTGTGTGTGTGTGTGTGGTGTGTGGTGTGTGTGGGTGGATTGTTTTTGTTGTGTGTGTGTTGTGGTGGTGAGTGTGTGTGTGTGTGGGGGGTGTGGTGTGTGTGTGTGTGTTTGTTGGTGGTGGGGTGGGTGGGGGTGGGTGTGGTGGGGTTGGGGTTTGGGTTTTATAATTTTAAATTTTTTGGAATTTGTTTTATATTTTGATTTTGAAAAGGATGAGTGAAGGGGTTTGGGAAATGGGTTTTGGGCAAAAGAAAAATTATTTGGTGGTTAAAGGGGGTTGGCCCTTTTGCGGTTTTTTTTTGGGGGGTTTTAAGGCAATTTCAAAACCCTTTAAACGGCCCGGTTTGGAAAAAAATTCCTTTCTTTAGTCCGATGGGGGGTCGGGGGGTGGGTTCGCTACCGCCATTTGATGCCCGGAAAAGGGGGACCCCATCAACGAGGTTTAAGCCCCGTTTTGGGGTCCCCGTAAATGCAACAAAACCCCAACCCCCTCTGGGCCCGTGAGGGAAAAAATCTGAAACCCGGTAAACCCCCCTCCTGGAAAAAGGCTACCATGGGCACACAGACAACTTACGTAAACTAGGGTGGGAAAACCCCAAAACCTCCCCGGAAAAAAAAACCCTGGCCTGCGGGAAAACCCTCCGGGGAACAAATCACCATCTCTTTTTGGGGGGAAAAAACAAAACTCGCCACAAATACCACACACAAAATGGGGGCCCCTTTTGCTACTGGCAAACCCCCACGAGCAACCCCAAAAACCAGACGGGGGCGACAGGGAATAACAGTTCCATCCGGTTTTATAACCCCGTACAACGGAATATGGGGGGGGTTTGACAAAAAGGGCCATTGCTTCCCCCCATAGGGCTGCACCCCAAGTCAATATAAAAAAACCCAAAAAATTATTTTTTTCCCTTTTTCCTTTAGGTTCAGCCTGCAATTCCCTTTTTTTGCAGAATCAAGGGGGTTATTTCTTTCCCTTTAAAAATCTTTGGTTTTTGGAAGTATCATCCTTTTTTGGGGTTTTTCCAAACCGGGGCCTCTGGGGGGGGAAGAGGGGAAAAAAGATTTACAGGGAGGATGGGTCTAACCCTTTTGTTTCCCACTGCCACCCGGGCCCAAAAAAGGCTGCCCTACCAAAAAAGGGCCAGTTTTTAAAAAAAACTCAACGGAGGAAGGGAAACCCGCTACTGTTGCCCCCCCGCCCCTCCAAACCTGGGTTTGCGGCCATTGTTTTATTGGGCTTTCCCCCCAATTTGTGTTTGGGGGAAAGGAAAACACTCTTCGTTTTTTCCTTTTTTTTTTTTTTTCTTAGTTGTACTTTCATTCTCTTCTGTTTTTTTGTTTCTTAGTTTTCCATTCCACAATTTTGTTTTTTTTGTTTTTTTTCTCACCTGTCGTGTGTTTCTTATTTTTGAATGCTTCCAGCCCAAGTGCCATCAGTGAAAAGTGCAAGTGAGTAAAAAAATGAATCCCCTTGTGTTTTTTCTTTGAACCAAAATTTTGGGCAAACAAACAAAAAGAACCCCAAACCCCAAAGTTATGAACGTGAATCAACAACCTGGGGTATTCCAACCTTAAGTTTAGTAAGCGTCTTTCCGAAAACACGTACGTAGTGAAAACACTATTTTAAAACTCTTGCAGGTTTTACATTTTTTTTGTTTTTCCCTGTGTATGTTTTCAAAACTTTCCTTTTTGAAAAACCCCCATCCATTATATCTCTGTGCCCCCCTCCCCCCCCCCTCCCCCCCCCCCCCCCCCCCAAGGTAAAAAAATTAATTATTTTCATAAGCATCAAAGCTTTGGGAAAAGGGAAAAAACCATAAAATCTAAGTCAAATTTAATAAATAAATAAACAGTGATTGAGGACTGAAAACCCCCCCAAAAGGTAAAATTATGCCCCTTCAGTAGAACTGGGGGACCCCCATAACATACAATGTTACCAGAGGGGAATTTTCTACAACAATATGAATCCCAGGGTTTTTTAATGTTGTTACAAACCCAAAATTTTTTTTGCTGTTTTTTAGGGGCTTTTTATGGGGGTTTAAAACCTCAAATTGAAAAAAAAAACAAAAACTGTTTTATTCATTTAAATTTGGTGAACCACATTATTAGCCCCCCAAAAACAAGTCAAATGAGGAAATTGTAACAAGGGGATGGGAAGTAACCCAAAAAATCTAAGAAAAACTCAACAAATGGAGAGTAATGAATGTTTGTGAACACACTGTAAAACTGATTTTGCCCTTTTTACTAAAAACATAGAACCCCCCCAAATTTTAGCAATTGTCATCAAGAACAAAGTCCCTGGAATTATAGAGTCACCTGTTTGTGCTGTTTTTTGTTTAGCACACCATTTTCTTGGTTTTCACTATTTTAAATTTTGGGGCATTTTTTTTTGTAAATTAAAAAGGGGCTTTTTGTAAAACCCATTTATTTTTTAAACCCTTTTCCTCCCCTATGGGCCCTACTAATTTGTTTACGCTCAAGGGGGTTAAAAGAAAACCATAAAAACTAATCTATTTAAAAAATAATAACAGGATTTTGCTGAACCACCCCAAATGGAAAATTTTGCCCCTTTCAGACAGGGGGTACCGCCAGAACAAAAGTTTTTACCAAGGGACTCATTAAAAACTTTTGAATCCCAGGGGTTTGTAATTTGTTGAGCAAACCCAAAAGGGTTTTTTTCTTGTTTTTGTGACTTTTTTGTGGGACGGGTTTTTAAAACCCCAAATTAAAACCAAAAAAAAACGTTTTTTTCTTGATTGGGTTTTAAACCCTCATTATTAGCCCCAAAAAACAACAAAGAGTAAATTTAACAAGGGGGTAAGGAAGTAATCCACAAAAAACTAAAAATAACTCACCAGGAGATAAGTAATTTTTACAAACATACCATAAAAAGCATAATCCCCTTTTTTTAACCTAAAACTAGTCCCCCAATTTATGAGAAATTTGTCATCAAAACAAGTTTCCCTTGGATTTATTACTGTCATTTTTTATCTGATTTAATAAAAGAAAACCCCTTTTTTCTTTTTACCATTCTTTTGGGGCGCAAATGTTTGTGTATCTCGAAAACTTTTTTTTTTGTAAAATTTTCTAATTATGTAAATTTTCTCTTCAATTTATAAACAAATCTCTTTTTGACGGGAAGAAACAAATGCAAACACAAAACTAAAAAAACAAGGGAACTGTCAAAAAAAACCGCAGAAAACCATTTTATGAACCTACCAAAAAAAAGCTAAATTTTCCCTTTGGGCAACAGATTTAAATTGTCCCTATTATCGGGCAGGAAAGGGGGAAAAAAAAAAAAAAAAAGGGAAAAAAAAAATTTTAACAAAAAAAACATTAGGACACTAAGCACTACATGGCTCCGCTTAATTCACTCTTGCTTTTTTTTCGGGGCAAAATCCCATTGTTCAAAACTTCCCAAAAAGACTCAAAAAACCACTAAAACAAAAATATGTTTTCCCCCCCCCAACTCGCCTTCAAATTTCACACTGTGTGCAGTTTTTATCCATTTAAATCAGTTCCAAACCCCTTTACTGTTTCTCAGGGGTTTCTCCAGAAACACCCACCAACACTTTTTTTTCGATAACGCACAAAACCCTTTTTTACCAGGTCCACAATGGGTTTCGCCCCATGGCACGAGGGGAGAGGGGGCCCCTTTTTTCTCCCCTCCTCAATCAGCCGTGGGGTTACGGGGACAAACTTTAAAACCCCCTGAGAGAAAACAAACTCTTCCCATCTCTTTCGCGTCTTTCGCCCCCCCTGGGGGGCCCCCTGGGGATTACGCTGATCAAACTTTAAACCCCCCCGAAAAAAAACAAAACATCATTCCTTCTCTTTTTGGGTGGGGTTTCTGTCCCCCTCTGGCGGCCACGGGGATTAAACGGTTCAGAACTTTAAACCACCCTGAAAAGAAAAAATAAAACATTCTTTTCTTTTTGGGTTTCTTTCTTCCCCTCTTCCCTTCAAAACCCCACTCATCACTGTCACAGTTCAAGCACATTCACTACAGGGGAAAATTTATTAAAAAAAAAAAGTATTAAAAAAGACCGTCAAAAAACATGGACAAAAAAATCACAAACAAAAAAAAAGACTTTTCAAACCCTTAAAGGGCCCTTTTTCAAAAGACAAACAAACTCAAACAACGAAAATAAAGAGAACTCCTTGTCTTTTCAAATTTTTGCGCAAGATTTGGGGGCCATCTTGTTTTGTCGGATTCATTTTCCATATTTCGCGCCAGTTTAAAACAAAATAAAAAATTTGTGGAAATTTTTCCGCATCCCCCCTTTGCAATAAATACAGGGGGGTTTTTATTCTGGGGCACCATCCGTCTTTCCCCTCCCCCCCATACAAAGGGTGCGCATATTGATCCTTGTTTTTTTTTCCCCCTCTTTTCTCTCCTCCCCTCCTCCCCCCCTCCCCCCCCTCTCTCTCTCACTCTTCTCTCTCTCCTCCCTCCTCTCCCCTTCCTTTCCTTTCCTCCATGAAAAATCAAAACCTAAACAACACCCCTTCCCTCTCTCCCCTCTCTCTCTCTCTCCCCTCTCCTTCTCCCCTCTTCCTCCTCCCCTCCCTCCTCTTCCCTTTTTACCCTTTCTCCATGAAAAGTAAATCATAAAAACAACCTTTCCCTTCTCCCTTTTCTCTCCTCCTCTCTTCTCTCCTCCCCCTCCCTCTCCCTCCCCTCTTCTCTCTCTCCGTCCCCTTTTTTACCTTTCCCTGAAAATCAAATCATAAAACAACAACCATTCTCTCTCTCTCTCTCTCTCCTCCTCTCCTCCTGTCCTTATTACCTTCTCCATAAAAGTCAAATCAAAAACAACAAACCCTTTTCTCTCCCCCTCTCTCTCTCTCTCTCCCTCCCCCCCTCCCTTTCCCCTCTCCCCTCTCTCTCTCCCCCCCTGTCCCATTTCCTTTTCCCATGAAAAGTCAAAACAAAACAAAAACCCTTCTCCTCTCTCTCTCCTCTCTTCCCCCCCTCCTCTCTCCCTCTCTCTCTCTCTCTCCTTCCCTCCTCCCCCTGTCCTTTTTACCTTTTTTCCCAAAATCAAATCATAAAAAACAACCATCTCTCTCTCTCCCCTCTCTTTTCTCCTCTCTCTCTCTCCCCCCTCTCCCCCTTCCCTTATTACCCTTTTTCCAAAAAATCAAATCATAAACAAAAACCATTCTCCCCCTCTCTCTCCTCTCTCTCTCCCCTTTTCTCTCTCCTCTCTCCTCTCTCTCTCCTTCCCCTTTTACCTTTTTTTCCCTGAAAAATCAAATCAAAACAACAACCTTCTCTTTTCACCCCTCTCTCCTCTCCCCTCTCTCCTCCCCTCCGTCCTTTTTTACCTTTCCCTGAAAATCAAATCATAAAAAAAACCCTTCCCCTCTCTCTCTCTCCTCCCCCCTTTTCCTTCCTCCCCTCTTCTCTCTCCCTCCCTCTCCTCCTGTCCTTATACCTTTCTCCATAAAAGGGCAAATCATAAACAACAACCATTCTCCTCCTCTCCTCTCTCCTCTCTCTCCCCTCTCTTCTCCCCCTCTCTCCTCCCCCTCTCTCCTCTGCCTTATTTCCTTTCCCATAAAACAAAACATAAACCAACCTTCTCCCCCTCCTCTCCCCTTTTCCCTCTCTCCTCTCCCCCTCTCTCCCCCCTCTTCCCTCCTTTTTTTCTCTTTCCCCCCCCCTCTCCCCCTCCCCCTTTTTCCCCCCCCCCCCCCTTCCCGACCTTCCCAGAAAATCAAATCTAAAAACAAAACCCTTCCCTCTCTCCCCTTCTCCTCTCTTCTCTCTCTCTCCCTCTCTCTCCCCCTCCTCCCCTGTCCTTATTACCTTTCTCCATGAAAATCAAATCAAAACAACAACCTTTTTTCTCTCTCTCCCCTCTTCTCTCTCTCTCCTCTTCCTTCTCTTTTTCCTTTTCCCCCATAAAAATCAAAACATAAACAACAACCCCTTTTTCCTCTCTCTCTCTCTCTCTTCTCTCCCCTCTCCTCCTCGTCCTTATTCCTTTCTCCATAAAGTCAACAAAACAACAACCATTTTTTCCCCTCCTCTCTCTCTCCCCCTCTCTCTTTTTCTCTCTCCTCTCCCCTTCCTTTTTACCTTTCTCCATGAAAATTTTAATCATAAACAAAAACCATTCTCTCCTCTCTCTCCCTCCCCTCTCCCTCTCTCCCCTCTCTCTTCCTCTCTCTCCCTTCTCTCCCGTCCTTTTACCTTTTTTTCCGAAAAGTCAAATCATAAAAACAAACCCTTTTCCCCTCCCTCTTCTTCTCCTCTTCCCTCTCTCTCCTCTGCCTTTTACCTTTTTCCATAAAAGTCAAATCAAAAACAACAACCATTCCTCTCCTCTCTCCTCTCTCCCTCTCTCTCCTCCTTTTCCTCCTCCCCTCCCTCTCCTCCCTGTTTTTACCTTTTTCCAGAAAAATCAAAACATAAACAACAAAACCCTTCTCTCTCTCTCTCTCTCTCCTTTTCCTCCTCTCCCTCTCCTCTCTCTCTCCCCCTCTCTCCCTTCCTTAACCTTTCCTCCAAAAAGCAAAACAAACACAACCATCTCTCTTCCTCTCCCCTCTCCTCTCTCTTCCTCCCCCCCTCCTCCTCTCTTCCTCTCTCTCTCCTCTTCCTTATTCCTTTCTCCATAAAAATAAATCATAAACAACAAACCCTTCTCTCTCTCTCTCTCCCCCTCTCCCCCTCTCTCTCTCTCTCCTCTTTCCTTATTACCTTTCCCATGAAAATTTAAAACATAAACAAAAACCATTCCTCCCCTCCTCTCCTTCCTTTTCCCTCTTCTCCTCCTCTCCCCTTTTCCCCCAGCCTTATTACCTTTTTCCCATGAAAGTCAAATCAAAAAAACAACCCTTTCCCCTCCCCTCTCTCTCTCTCTCTCCTCTCTCCCCCCCTTTTTCCCTTTTCCGTCTCTTTCAAAAATCTTTTTCCCCTCTCCCTCTCCTTATTCCTTTCTCCCAAAAAGAAAAGAAAAATAAAAAAAAAAAAAAAAACAACCCAAATTCCCTTCTTTTTCCCTTTTTTTTTCTCTCTTTTCCCCTCTCTCCCCCGGGGGGGGTTAAATTCCTTTCTCAGGAAAAATAAATAATAAAAACAACACCCATTCCCCCCTCCCTTTTCCTCCCCTCCCCCCCCTCCCCCCCCCCCCTCAAAATTTTTCCCCCTCTCTCTTACCCCTTTCCCGACTTAAAACCTTTTCCCCGGGGAAAAACAATCCAAAACAAACAACCACCCCTTCTTCCCGGGCCCCCTCTCTTTTCTTCCTCCCCCTCTCCCAAAAATTTCTTTCCCCCTCCCCCGCCCAAAAAAAACCCCTTTTCCCCCATCTCTCTCTCTCTTCCCTGGGTAAATGATTGAAAGAAAAAAGAGTGGAATGAAAAAAGGGAAGAAGAAAAAAAGAAAGCAACCGAGCAGATTACACAAGAAGTCCCATGGGATGCATGGGATGAAAGTGGTGAGAGGGGAGTGAGGCGGAGAAAATGTTTTGGAGAGGAAAATCTGATCATGGGGGGACGGGAAAAGGAAAGAGGGGGAGATCAGGGGTTTTTTGGGGGACGGGGACGGGAACCTCTGCAGATCCCCAAAAAACAAGAGAAGAGAAAGGGGTAATAAAAGGGGTTCCCATGGGGGGAAAAAGGAGGGGGGAAAGGGGAGAGGGGTCGTCGGGGAAAGAAAGAATGAAGGTAAAATGTAACACACAAAAAAACACGGTCAGCCCGCTCCCTTTCAACAAAAACCAGGGCTCACACATCTCCGCAAAACCATCCAAAAACCAAAAAAACCCAAGCCCAAATCAAACCCTCGGGGACCCACCGGGTCAAGGTCTCGTAGATGCAGCCGCCGGTGGTCCGAGGCGACAATTGACCAACCCCAAACCCCCGCGGCGCGAAAAACAAGGGGGCACAGTGGTAAACAAGACAGAGCCAGCCTAGAAAGGGGGGGAAAGGGAGGGGTTTGGAAACGGGGGTGGGGCCGCGGCAAACAACCTGGAGAAACAGTGCGAATTCAATGCAGTAGTAAATACGGCGCGAGGGGGGGCAGAGCGGTGGGAGGGGGAGGAAGGGGACAATGCAAAACAAACAAAACTTACGTTCACACACCATAGCGGGAAAGGCACCCACAAAAAAACAAGTAGCACCCACGAATTCAAATACAAGGAAAAAAGGTAAAAATAAGGCAGGCCACGGCCTACACACACCACAGACCACACAACTCAAAAGAACAAAAAAAGACACCCAAAAACACATGAAAATTTGGGGAACAAGAGAGCGATGGGGAAAGAAAAAAAAGGAATGAAGTGGAAAAAAACCTATCCTTTTGTATCTAAAAAGGGGGGGTTATTAATAATTAACGGAACCCAACTTTTTTTTGAATTACACATTTTTTGATCTGTGCTGTTTAACAGAAACATTTACTTCTAAATTTTTGTTTTTTGAAATTAAAAAATTTCCCGAGTTTTTGCAAATTTCATGTCCAGCGGTCAAATTTACTAGAATGGGGAAAACCCCGGGGGGGCAATCCGTTTATAAAAAAAAAGTTTCTGAAAGCCAGCTGATAATTTCTGACTGGGGGAAAAGTACCTGTGTGAAGTTAAGAAAATCCTTTTCATTTGAAAAAGAATTTTTTTTTTAGGTACATATGTACATCCATGAATCGATATTATTTTAAAAGATTACCATCACACTAGAACTAATTTAACAATAATATTTGCACAGACAAACAAGGAAAAAACTTCCATTACTCTTGGGGGGAAACTTAATGCCTATTGGGGGAAGGGCTTGATTTCATGATAAAATAATTACGGAGAGAACAGGACGTTATCACGAGTCTAAAGACCCCCACAAAGGGTTTTTGGCAAGAAACTAATAGAATTTTGTAAATTTTTAATGAAACGCCACTAAAGGTTTTTGTAGGAAATTTCGACGTCAACACGTTTTATTCCGAAAGGGTAACAGTTTTAAGATTACTATATATGTTCTTTTTGAACGTTAAAAATGAAAAAGTTCAGATGAAAGGAGAGTTAAGCTCACATAGCCAAATTATGATGGAAATTTACAAAGTCACTGTCAAGCACAAGAAACGGGGGCAAAAAAATCTCGTGAAAAAATAAGGGGGAACCCACAAAACAACAACATATTCCATTCATGAATGGGAAAAGGCAAAACAAAAATGGCGAAATAACAGAAAAATAGAGAAAGATGTAGACACAGTAAGACGATTTAATAAGCTATTAAAAGACGGAAAACTGCAAAACAAAGAAAAGGGGGAAAAAAAAATTTAAGAACAACAGCGGTATAAAAAAATGCAAATCAAAAAAAAGAAGCAAAACAAGCACCAAAGACTGACAGGGGGAAAAAAAAGGTAAAAACCCAACCTTTTATCAAAAAGGGAAAGGTTTTCGGGAAATAAAAGCATAACAAAAAAATTTTAGAGAAAAAAAAAAACATATAAAAGCAAAAAACGACACACTGAAAAAAATCGAAAGGGACGCCAATGTTTCTGGAGCACCAAAAAAAGTGTTAGAAGAAAAAACACATCCCAACTATAATATTACCTTTGGAAAACCTTTTTCAAAAGCTTTTTTGAATCCACAACACAAAATACTAAACAAGAAAAAGGACCACAAGAAGAAGAAGAAGTGTTAAACAAATTCAAGTCCCAAATTTTAAACGAAGAGATAACCAAAAATGAAGTAAGATCCTACAAAAAAATTTAAAAAAAGGCAAATCCCAGGTATTGAAAAAATCCCCCAATTTTCTTAAAAACCATGGGACAAAATTATGCCATTCTTAAAAAAAATTTTTTCAACAAGTTTACAAGTGCTTTTCCCCAAAAGGGGTAAAGGGCTGTTTAAACCCACACACAAGAAAAGATAGACAAATCCAGGAAACTATAGAGAATATCCTTATTATGCATCATAACAAATCTACACAAAAATTTTTTAAACAGAAGACTAATGTTTTGGGGCGAAGCAAAAAAAATTACAAAAAACAGGCGGTTTCGGGAAAGTTTTTCAAAGTAATCATATCTTCACACTAACACCATGATAATTCTGCCTATAGGGCAAAAGGGAAATAAATTGTATGTACCTTTCATTGTTTTATCAGAAAGCGTTTGACACAGTAAATAAAAAAACCGGAAATCCCACAGAAACACAAAAATCACAAGATGCTTAACGCTAAAAGCATCTAAAAACATACAAGCATGTGTAAGCATGGGAAATGAACTAACAGAATTCTTTGAATGTCACACAGGGGTGAAACAAGGGTTGCTTACGGGCCCCCCTAATCTTTTTATTTCTAATTACAGAATTGCAGACAATTCACGCTAAAGAAGCACGGTACAATTTGTTTCCCGGAAAGGCAGAAATATTTTCACTTTTATTTTGCTGATGACAAGCTTTAAATCAAAACACCCGCAGCTGCAAAACCAAATTAAAACCACAGGGGAAGCCTCGGGCCGCATTGGACTAAATTAATCTCCAAAAAACAAAAACATGGCTTTAAAAAAAAGGGGATACCTTGGGAACTAAAAAAAGGAATTTCAAAGGGGGAAAAAATTGAGGTAGTAAAAACACAAAATTTAGGTTTCACTCTAACAAAACTCCATAGATATTTTACTTTCCCGAAAACAGGAAAGGGCGAAAGGGAAAAAGGGAAAAAATGAAAACAATGTATAGTTTTTTACCTTAATATAAAAAATATTTTTTAAGCTATTTGAACACAGGCAAATCACGCTACTTCGCAGCAGAACTATGGGGTTTTGACCGTTATTTTAGCGGGGGGAAAAAAATACTTTTTTTCGCATGAAAAGATCATGGGGGGGGAAAACCCAAACAACTAGTATACAAACTAGAAATATCCGTGATAAAGATGTTCAATAAAAGCAAAACAATATTGGTTCAAATAAAGAAATGACTCCAAAAGAACTAACAAGCATATGAAAAGGAAAAAAACGAAAATGACAAACCACAGAACTGGGGGCTGGAAAAAAAACCGTTTGGAATTAGGCTTTTCCCGAAGTCGGGGGAATAAG
>JAMYXO010007438.1:0-12122 GCA_033310375.1 Conus canariensis
AAATTTCACATCTATTTTTTAAAAAAGCCGCAGGGAGCACTTTGTCTAGCTCTGTTGATTTTCGGGCACAACAGCAAAAGCCACCTGTCCACTGACAGTGGAAAAAAAACAACTTTATGGGAAAAACAACAAAAAAAACACCAAGGGAAATCCCCTTCTTTTCATTACAAACAAAACCTTTTTTATTTACAGAAAAACAAACAAACAAAGGGAAAAAATTTTGACCGATGGGGCACGCCACGTAACGAGGGGATACAACTGCTGCATTACATATCCCCATGCGCTTTGTTTCACATCCAATTTTTTGGCATTTTCCCTCTGACTGAACAGTTAACGACGATGAGAAAAATTTTTTAGCGTCATACATGGCTTCTTCCCAAAAAAAGGCGGGGTCACTTCGCTAAAGGGAAGCTCAACAAAATTACCCCCCAGATTTCCGAATAAGCAGGCTGCTTCCATACCATTTCGCGCACCGCAGTAATAAACAATCAACCACAAAAAGGGGGCACATTTATTGCGAATTTTACGAAAAATCGGATTGTCATTTTAAGTAGCTTTTCCAGAAAAGGCCTGCGACTTAAAGGGCCCCATTTTAAAGTGGTTTTTTGGGCAGTGTGTAAAAAAAGTTGTAATACGATACAAGCTTTCCGCCTAAAAATTCCCCCGAATTTTTTAAATTACCACCCGCCATGACCTAAAAAGATAATGCTTTTCTCTTTTTGTTTGTACTCGTAGTTTCCAAAACCCCCCAGGGACTGCGCTTCTTTTTTCCAGAAACCCCAAGAGGGGCACGGGGATTTTTTAATTTTCACTTTCCCTCCAGACAAACACAACTTTAAAGATTTCGACAAAACTAATCAAAAAGTTTGCGAACCCCAGAGAAACGAGACAAACGACTTTGATCCTTTGTCCACGTTTCTTTGGGGGGCACAAATTTATTCCATTTGTTTAGATTTCCCCCCACAGTTCCCCCATTTGCAAATAACGTGACAAAACTGTTAATAACTTCAAATCATTATCACATTGTTTTGAAATTGAGCCCCACAGTGCAACCCGATTTTAGACTTGCCCAAATAGCATTTTTGCAAAATTAACATTGTAAAATTTACAATAAAGACATTAACAAAGAATTTGGTTTAAAATCCCCCCAGCAACTTTATTCTCGTTAAAATTCCGATAAAATTTTTTTGAGAGAGTTCATTTCCCTTTTTTGACATTCTACTGCGCTTTAACATCACACTGAAAAAAAAACCACTTGCAACTTCTTGTCTTTTGATATAATAGTCTGTTCCCGAACTCACAAAATGGCTTTTTTTATAGAGCCTCACAACGAACAATAAATTCTGGCAAATGATTAGGAAAAAGAAACAAGAGTTGATTTGCGTTAAAAATACTATGCGGGGGGAAAATTTTTCCCCCCAAAAAACATTTTTTAAATTTCCCCCAACATGCTAACTGCCAAAATTCAAGTTTAAAAAAAACTTACAAAAAATTACCATCTTTTAAAAAAGAAACTCACTTTCGTTTTCCTGATTGAAGCCATTAAATTACGAATTTTTACAAATTTGAAAAAACCCAAGATTGCCCTTGTTTCCATTGAAAGTGCTTCTCTTGTAAAAACCAAAAAAGGGGCACAAAAAAAACACATTTACCCTTGTTTTCCCTTTTTTCCTAATCAGCAAGTATTTAGCTCGGGTTTTGGGGCATTTTTAACTCACGCTATCATGAAAACGATTTAAGGTATACCATAGGACACAATTCCCATTCTTTTTAAGGAAACACCTAGTGGGGTGACTCTTGTAAATGAAGGTCAAATATTGACACTATTTTTCATTTTAAACCCTCCCTTTAAACCAAAAAATATGTACAAGAAAACCTTTCTATAAACAACCGACAAACAAAAAAAAAAAAAAATCAGTCCGCAAAAAAACATTAAAAGTCCGAATGCTGAACAATTCTAAGCGCCATAGGTGGGGTTTTAAATTTGTTCCTCATACTGCGAAAAAAGAACTCAAACTCCGAAAATTTCAACCCTGCGATACTGAAAACCCAGATACATGCCAAGGAAGTCAAAACTCTGAATCTAAGCAAAGAGTTTGGGGTTGTACACAGAAGGGCCTAAAAAAACCCCGCAGGAAGACCCAAAAAGGGAAATAATACAGCTTATAAGCAAAATCATCAGTGACGAAATGAAAAAGGAACAGAAAGGTTTTTAAAAAACGGTGTAAACAATTCAAAAATACACACAAAAAAAAAAACCCCAAAAAAACTAAAGATGTGAAAAGGCTTTAAAGAAAAAAGCGAAACAAGCACACATCCCGCACAAAGACGACACATAAAAGGGGGACGCACATTTCTTTAAACTCGGACCAAAAGAGTAAAAGGGAAATCTAAATTTGGGTTTTTAACACTGCAGAAATAAACAAATGAGGAGACTTTTCCAATACCCCGTTAAACACAAGTAGCGCAGGATACCCTTTAAGTGGGAGAAGGCTGTGGCATCGACAAAAAGCAGAACCAAGAAAGGAAGGAAGTTGCTTATACCCCAGCCCCCCGCAAAGGGCATATAGGGCGTCCCCCGTTAAAATCAACTCAAGTCATCAAAAAAAAAAAAAAAAAAAAATCAATCACAACCACCAAAAAACAAAAAACAAAAAACTTTCACACATCTCTTTAAAAACACTTCTAAAAACCTACCAAAATTTCTTTTAAAATTTTTTCTTCCGAAAAAATTTTAAAAACGATGAAAAATGTTAACTCTTTTAGAAGCCAGAGTCACTCATGCGGATACTTTAAAACCAAAGTTTTTGGGCTACCCGAAATGCTCCATCGGCTACCCCCACCACTCAAAAAGAATTGTTTTAACAGTGAGAAGAACTGACATGGAATGCACCCGGAGCTTCTTAAAACCTTTTAAAAGATAAGAATTGGTGTAAAAGGGAGTGGCCTGATGAAAACGGCACAAGACTGTTTCTTTTTTACAGCCGCCTCGGGAACAGAAAAAACTATTTAAGGATGGATGGTTTTTAAAAAATTTTGTTACCGTCTGCAAGGTGCATTCCAGCCATAATCTTTGACTAGGCCAGGTTTGAGTTTCGACGTGTGAGTATAGACAACCGCTAAACGTTCCTTTTCCCATCTGGCATCGAAAACCCCATCCTTTGCCTCAAATCCCCACATGGCGGGGAACCCAAGAAAAAAACCCCTATGTTTATCCGTTTGATTTTTAAAAGGTGTACATTTAAAAAAAAAAAAAAAAAAAAAAAAAACTTTCAAACAGTTTAGGGTTTTTGAGAAAACCCCGGGCTTGGCCTCCAAAGCAGAAAGGGATCTGATAGAATGAGGAAATCTCTATTTTGGGATTTAAGACCATTTTCAGGGGGGACCAAGGCTGAGCCAGCAGGAAAGGAGCGCCCGGTGGGAAATGGTAGGGAAATCTCTAGGGGGATCACTGCACAAAACACAGCAGAGGCAATCCCCCTCAGATTTGGAAGCGCAATTTTAAAAAACTTTTTGAAGGAAGGAAACCTGAACACAGTTCACAAAAAGGCTTGCATGCCAAGGAACTAGGGAATCTTTCCGGTACGAGGTTACACAAAACCATTTCCCCGGGTGAAGAACTCCAGGAGGGTCTTCAGGAAATTGGAAAAATCCAAACACCCAAGGGGTACCCGCTTTACAAACTACCCAAGGTTTGTACCTCTTTTTTAAAAGGGGGAAAAACGAAAAATTCCCCAAGGGTGGAAGGAACTCTGGGGTGGTCACGAATTTTTTTGGAACTTGGGGGGAAAAAAAGGTCTACGCAGGTTTTGAGGTTCGAAAGGACTCAACAGTAGTTAAGGCAATTTTCAGTGGCGATTTGGGGGATGGTTCCTTTTTTCCTGGCAACAAGCTAGAACAAGGTGGGGGGAACCACCCAAACACTTTTCAACCCCTTTGAGGGGGACAGGCTCAAGATTTTTCAGTAGGATTTTGGCCCACCCACATACCCATAGTCAGTTTGGAGCCGAAAACCCCCCTGCAAAAACCTTAAAACACAAGAGAACAGTAATCGATATTCTTCTGCCATCAAAAGGGGTAAAAGCCTGGAAATGCAAGTTTGTGCGCTTGAAGGAAATTACACAGTGACATGGGAGGGAAAATCACCACGAATTTTAATTTGCAGAGAACGATCAGGCAGCAGGGCAATACCCACCCAGCTGGTTTAAGACAGGAAAAACTCATAAAACACACAAAAAAAAAGCAATCAGGGCGACGCAACAAAACAGAGGCCCATCCGACACCACATCATTCTGTAAATTTTCTATAGGCGAAGGGGAAATTGTTAAACATCCATTTTTTACCTAAAAACCTTCTTAAAACGAGGGATCGAAACCCAAAATTTTTCTCAAAGGCGGGAAAAAAAGACATCACACTGCCACGAAACTTGAAGCAAGGCATCTCCATGAAAGAAGATCAGGGTTTTTTACCCCTGCGGGTGAAAACACTCGGGCGCGAACAAACATGATCGTCACAGCTAAATTTTTTTTTTTTACCCGGCGGGTAATAAACTCGGGCGCAAACAAACAAGTCGCACAGGTAATGTTTTACCGGGGCAGGTGTATAAAACCGGGCGCGAACAAGACATGAGTCCACGCTGATAAGTTTTTACCCGTGGGGTTTTAACACCGGGCGCGAACAAGACTGAGGCACAGCTGATATTTTTTTTTTTACCCGTGAGGTGATACCCCCTCGGGCGCGAACAAGAAAAGGTCGCACAGCTGTATATTTTTAAAAACCCTGCGGTGTATATCACTGGGGCGAAACAAGACAGAGTCGTCACAGCTGATAATTTTTTACCCTGCGGTGATATCATCTCGGGCCGAAAAAGACATGAGTCGTCCACAGTGATATATGTTTTTTCCCCCGTGCAGGTGTATACCTGGGGCGCGAAAAAGACAGAGTCGCCAGCAAATCTGTAAGATGAATGGAAAAGAGGGTTGCTGCAAGCTTTTCAACAGAACACAATGGTACCTGCATTGAACAAGTCCCTTTTATACCTCAAGCAACACTTCGGCAATGAAGAATTACCGGGGGTCAGACTACCCCAAATTCGGTAGTGGGGCGACCACCCCAACCCAGCAGGGCAGGTGGCGGATGGCGAAACGGCCATCCGATATGGGGTTAGCTGTGAAAACCCCGGGCTCGCCTGGACGATAACACCCCGGACCAACGGCGGTGTTTTTATCAGGAGGGGGTTGATCAACAGAGGGCACTGCTGTTCTCCGAAATGCCCGGGGGGTCCACACGGAAACATCATGCGTTAAGAGCGCATTAAAAACCCACCTCCTGAGCTAACAGGGAAAGCCTTGGGTCAGACAAGGGGGGTAACCCTGACAAAAACCAAAGTTTGAAGGCACGCCCCAAACCCAGAGTAACCTTAGAAATCATGGTACCACGCAAAATTTCGCCTTTAGGTCTACCACCAGCCGTTCTACGAGTGGTGTTCGCACATTGAGGTCCCCCAGGGGGTGCAACCCCGGGGCTCCGACCCTCAACGGAGCCAGCCACACTACTGGAGGTCCAAGCCCCTCCACAATATGGCGCCAAAAAAGAGAATGGAGAGATAACACCGCCTGAATTTGCGAAGAGTTCCGGAGAACAAGGCGTTTCAGGGTCATGTACTGGAATGCGAAAGGTACTGAATAAAAAAAAATTGGGCATATCCTGCAAGAAAAAGAATGCGCAAATTGCTGAACCAGGCTCCCCGAAGAGCCAAAGTCCTTCAAAGTGAGAGGCTACCAGTGCTTCAGGTCCGACAGCAAGACATGCAAGGAGGAACACTCCCTTTTGTCAAAAATAACACAATGCCTGCCTTGTCCAACACATATTGGAACACGGGACAAACTCCAGGACAATACAACTCGTGAACTTCTACTCCCTAGATGATGGGTCTCTTCTCTTATCTCAATTGAACACTGATTCCAGTTTTTCTAGTAGTTGGGATTTCCCAACACCCACTCTCAAAGCGGGGGAATCCCCAAGGACAAAGGGAATCCGAGGCAGCCCATCAAATTTGTAAATTTAAGATCTTTTTAAAATTTTTTAAAAAAAAAAAAGAAAAAGAAAGGAATCCCCAGGCTGGATGGATTAGAAAACAAATCTGTTAAAAACCGCGGCAGGCAGCAGTGAACAAATTCCTCAGGGTTTTTAAACCCGCTGGGGAAGAAGGAAAACTCCCGCAAATCTGGCGGGGGCAATCAGATCCCCTTACCAAAAAAGGGAAGGATCCCGAAAGCCCCAAACCACTGATCAGCCTGCCCAGCTGAATGGTGAAAACCTTGAGAAAATTGTGAATGAGCCCCTCGGATGGTACCCAGAATCCAATTGTCATTTATTTTTATATTTTTTTCGCCTGTAGAGAACACCGTTGCCAAGCCCATTCATGTTGACGCCACTTAGAGTCCGGTCCGTTAATATTATTAATTAACAGAAAATATGGATCATATTTAACCCTTTTAAAAGCGAATGTCGCTGTGGCCCAATCACACCGTTCAGATAAGGGGAAGAGAGCGAGAGGGGAATCATTCCTTAGTGTGTAAAGCCTTTGCCCGGGTTTGGACTAATAATCGTGGGGATGGAAAGGCATTGAGGCTTATAGCTTTTGCAGTGAGTGAACGCCAGGCACGGACAAAGACAAAACCCTTACGACCACCTGCCGGGATGGGGGGACGGGAGGGCTCAAATTTTTGCCCCTATGCAGTCCATCTGGGGCCGTTGATGTGTTTTTAGTCCTCAAGCCTTCCTGACATTTTGGGATCACGCTTAGAACAGGCACGCGAAACCCCAAGGTGACCTTTTTTTAAACCGGTGAAGCTGTGGTGTGTGGTGTGTGTGTGTGTGGGGGTGTGTGTGTGTGTGTGTGTGTGGGGGTGTGTGCAGCCCTTTTTGTATTATTACTCTGTGGTAGTAGGCTGAAACTTTTCCAGAACTCGATTCGAAACGCACTGAATCACCTTTCCTCATCTGCATTTGGAGCCCGAAAGGTTCTGCACTTGGGTTTTCCCCTTTGCCGACATAAAAAACCCACAAGAGTTAGTGATCACACCGGTTGAATGAAACTCGCAGATTGCTGGGACACAGTACAAATTTGTCCATTTCAACTCGGGAAAGGGGCCTCACATTTAAAAATGTGTGGGATATTCAAGGGATGGGACATCCTTGAACAAAAAATAAAAGAAAATTTAGAAAACCAACTTACGCCCTTGTTTCCTTTACATCAAAACCCCCTCCTCTTTTCCCGTCTGCATTATGTTGCTTCCCCACAGGTGATTTTATATGCCAGCGTGCGCGAAAACACACACACACACACACACACACACACACACCACCACACACACACCCCGCACACCCCGCACAAACACAGTTGTGTTGTTTTGGTGGGGGTGTGGTTTTGTGTGTGTCTGTGGTGCAAGTGATGTGTGCGTGCGAGCGCGTGCATGTTGGCGGCTGCCTTTGTTTTCGTAATTTTGAATTGCTTTTTTTTTTATTTCAATTTCAAAAATGGTTTGGGCTTTAAACCTTGCAGGAAAGTGTAAATAGCGGATTTAAGTACATGTTTTTATATTTTTAATGTTACTCAAAGCCTACTTTTGTTTGTCTGTGGAAGCGCCTTTTTCGTGAACTGGCAGCTTACATACACACAGATGACAGCAGTACAACGTTTATTCTCACCATCCACTCAAAAATTGCCCGGGGAATCCGGCTTTTGGGAGACCGTGGAGAAGTCCCCAGATGTCAAACTCATCTTTAGGGCCTCGTCGCTGGGTTTATTTCCTTTTCCCAAACACGAAACGGGTTTTGCTCCCAGGGTTTCTCTTCGCCCTTCCACTCGCCCGTCCAGTGACAGATGTTTTCTCTTTGGCTGCGGCTTTCTTTTATAAAAACTTTTTTCTCTGGGAAAAAATGCCGAATCAAATGAAAATTAAACAGCACAACAAACCCCCACCCCCACCCCCTCCCCCCCTTTCCCTTTTTCCAAAACAAGGACAAAACACACACCAAACCCCCAAAAATTGTACAATAGCCTGAAACAGACCAAATCAAAAAAAAATATCCAACCCGCTTTCCAGCAAACCCAGCCCCACCCCCCCAAACCCATGTCACAAAAACCTTGTGGTCACCAAAACCCCCCTGTCTCCATTTGTCAACACACGCGTCAAAACCCCAACGTGGGGTGAATTTGTACCCCCCAAACCCAAGGCCAAGGTTCTGACGCTTGTTTTCATGTCACGTTTCTTCAGGCACTAGCCTCATGGGACATTTTGAAAACACTACCAAACCCCCCCATCTAACCTATCCCGACGGACCTCCTCCCTTTCCTTTTCCCCCCCCAGCCCGGAACCCCCCCCAAACCCTTTCCCTCTCTAAATTTTTTATCCAAACCTTTTTCATCAAATCGCTGCTTTTAAAACCCAAACCCCTCGACCTCCAAAATTTCCTTAGGAAAGCCAAGCCTCAAGAACTACGCCAGGAAAGACATTGAGTCAAACCATGACAAGGGGGGCGCATTGTTGTCGGCGGCGGCCGACTCGCCGAGGGACTTCCCCCGCTCTCAAACAGATTCAAAACCTCTTCACCCGCCAGTCAAAACCCAAAACCCCAAAACACCCTGATCAAAACCATTTGCGAGTGCATTGCGCGGAAACCTCCCCAAAAAAAGCCCACCCGGCGTTCTGAACCCCAAAAATTCCCAATTCTACTGTTCCCAAAAAAAATAAACCAAATAACCCAGGGCCCCCCTTTTTCCTGCCTGTTTTCCGCCCCAATGTCCAGACCTCGTTCTCGACAAAACCTCCACCACGTTTTCCCAACCCCCCCACCCTTTCTTTAAGGGCACAAACCTACTCTTTATCTTTCAAAATTTCTCCTTCCCTCCGTTTTCCCCAAAACCGTCACCTCTTCAACCATGGGCTCTGGCACTTTAACAAGCATTCCCCATCATGAAGGGCTTCAGCCCTCAAACACTTCTTTTCAAAAGACAGCAGAAATCTACCCACCCCACTCTTTCCTCTTGCGAGCTTGTTCTCACCTCAACAACTTCAGTTTGTGCGACCATTTCCCAAAAGAATTGCGGCGTTGCCATGGGGGACCAGGAGGGTCCGGCTCGCCGCCTGTTGTTGGGTACATTAAAAAAAAGATCTTCTCCAAACCAGGCCTTTCCCCGACTTTTTTTCCGTCGCTTCTTGACGATTGCCCGGGCAGCCCTGCCAATCCAAGATAAAAAAATTCTTTACTTTCGTCAGTATTTTATCCACTCTTGATTCACTTTTTGAAATCACTCAGATCCATTTCCTTCCTTACACAAATCTCTATCTGCCCAACTCCCCACCTCACCACATCGTTCATAAAAAAACCCCCCGACCGCATTCATACCTTCTGACTCCTCCAGTCACCCCTTTTCCCCCAAAACAAACATTCCTTTTTCCCAACTACTTCGTTTTTCGACGCATCTGCAGCGATGATGACGATTCGCCAAAAAATCTACCCTGATGATCTCCCTTTTCCTTAACGGGTACCCCGAACCCCTTTGCAAGAAGCCCAAAAAGGGCCCAGAATTCCCAGAAACATGCTCTTAAGCAAAAGATCACTCCTCATCAGACGACAGGGCCCGTTCTTGCTATCACCTTCCACCCACAACCCCCCACAAAAAATCCCTTTTGAAGAACTACCAAAATTTTGCAACTGATCCTTCCCTGAAACCCCACCCCCCACCCCCCCAATTTTTCCACCCCTACCCCCCCCAAAACCCCAAAATTCTTTTTTCCAAAAAACCCCCCCCCCCACCACCCCTGGAATTTTTCCCCTCAAGCAACCCAAAACAAACCTTTCCCACCAAACCCCAACCAAAATGTCCCCTCACAAACCAACCAACCCCAATTTCATCCCCCAATTGACACCTTTCCCCTGTTCCCTTTGTGTAGAAAACCACAACCCCCAAAACCTGGTTTTCACAGAACACCCACACGTCCTCTCGGTTTCAAACCCCCAATTCAAACCTTTTGTTTTCCCCCCACAACCCCCCCAACAATTGCTGCATCTGGGAAAATTCACTTCCTCAAAAGACTAAAGAACAAGAGTCCCTCCAAAAAACAAACTTGCACACCACCCAAGGGAAAAAAACACAACACGACCCCTAAAACACCCTTGTTCACTTTTTGATTTTGTTCTTAACATTAATTATTATTTTTATTTTTTTTACCCCCCCCCCCCCAGTCCTTCTGCCAAAACCCATTTCCCTCTTCCCACCCTCCCCTCCTTCAACCCCCCCCCCCCCCATCCCCCCAACTCTCTCCTTCCTTCCCCCTCAATCCTTCTGAACCTTTTCATCTCAAGCAGTTTCATTTTTGCTTTTTGGCGTGCCACTTCCTCACTTCCCATTTTCTCCCCGCCACGTCAAACCCCCTTCCACTGTCCCTTGAGCAAAGAAAAGGTTTTGAACCCAAAGCGCCCTCACCCCCCCCCAAGGCCGCACCTACCCCAGGCAGTGCATTTCCGGTCCTGCAGTAACCAATATTTTTTTTAAAAAATTTTTAGGGGATACGGCCCACCCCCCCAAACCCCACTCCCTGGGAGGCTGTAAATCCCCCCAAGCATTCTTTAATCGCCCCCCAATTACGAAAGGCTCGTCCATTCTACACCTTATCATGTCCGGTTATTAAAAATATAATTTCTCAAATTTACAGAACCCAGCACCCCTTTTTTCTAAATCGTCATTTTACCCTTTGATCGCATCATTCTACTTCCTTTTCGCTCACTCAAATCCCCAAGAAGCTGTTTAAATGTTTTCACGACAGTCAATTTATAGCAATGTTTTGAAACCAAAATTTAAAATTAAAGTTCTCTTTCCCTTTTCCAACAGCCTTGCACACTATTTTGGGAGCCACCCAACAATATAGGTAAAACAGTGACTCCAAAACAGACATTCAAAAATAAGTTAAATCCAAGCACAACAACTTCCCCTTTAAGAACAGTGTTTTCACTTAGGACTTCGGAAAATTCTTTTTCACTTGTCAAGTGATACAGTCGCATTTTAGTAACCAAAAACAATCCAGGGAAGAATATGACCCAAAGCAGGCATTGCAAAAGTAATAAAAAATCCAATCGCATAACACCTTTCCCTTTAAAAACAGCGTTGCACCTGAGACTTCAGAAACTAACTTGTTTTGTTTCATTCAGGCATTTGAATAAAGCAAGAAAGAATATTTTTTCTTTCCTGGAATTTCCCTCAAAAATGGAAAAAAAACAGTTTTTTTATATGCCAAAAAGTGATGCAACAGTAAAGGGAAAAAATTCAAAACCCTTTGTGGACACAAAAAAAGTAAACTTGGGCCCACAACTACTTTTAAAAGCAAAAATTTAAACCTAAAATTTTTTAATAACTTGTTTTAACCCCCCTTTTTTCTAACACTTCAAAATGACACAATACCAAAAAAATAAGACAAACTGCCAAGCCACAAAAAAGTGACACCCCCCAGCTTACACCAAAAGTGTCACGACCTCTTGCGCTCACCAAATTTGAACTGACCGAGACAAATTTCTGACCAGTTCTTTGAATTTTTTTTTTTGTTATTTCCTTTTTAAAAACGTTTCCCACCCAAGAAACTGAAGCCCCAAAAGGCCAACCCCCAGTTCACTCAATGGGACCCCGTTGCAGCGCTGCATCCCCCAAGGAACTTATTCAAATTGACCGAAAGTTTTAAAAAATTTTTTTTTTTTTTGCAATTTAGTGCAAGAAAGGGAAAAAAACAATGTTTTTGCGATTGCGCTTAGAACGCTGCCATAGGCCCCCCAGGAAACTTTTCGTTCAGTTTTTTCCCTTTCCCTGACGGTCGCACAAAGAAGGAGCGCTGGTCTGCCGGTGCTTGACTCAGGGAAAACAAATCCCCGGCTGTTGATTGGTGAATTTTTTGACAATGCTCTTTGTCACGAACCATTAAACAATTCCGAACCCCATTGTCGAAAAAGTTTTCTGGTCCGCCCATATTGGGGTAAAAGAGGGCGACTTTATTTTTCCCTCCTTTTCGTTCAATTTTTGTGGCCCCACGGAAACCACTCGCCTTTCCCCCATCTGGCCAAGGAGG
>JAMYXO010007439.1:7500-12121 GCA_033310375.1 Conus canariensis
CTTGCGTGCGTGTCGTTTCATGTTGATCGTGTCTTTCTCCAAGGTCACACCTCCTTTGGCAAAAGGCTGAAGCCTACATGTAAAATCAGAACACTGTGACTCAGGTTGGCAAAGGGCTGAAGCCTACATGTAAAATCAGAACACTGTGACTCAGGTTGGCAAAGGGCTGAAGCCTACATGTAAAATCAGAACACTGTGACTCAGGTTGGCAAAGGGCTGAAGCCTACATGTAAAATCAGAACACTGTGACTCTGGTTCCAGTCTCCGTGTTTCTCAGTCTTCTGTTTTTTCGTTTCTGATATTGCAGCCCATAAACTGCAGACACAATCTGGAATCTTTCCTTCTTTTGCTCTCTTCTCTTTGAGGGGGGGGGGGGGGGGGGGGGGGGCGGGGGGGGGGGGGGGGGGGGGGGGGGGGGGGGGAAGCAAAGAAGCAGAGCAAACAGAATAAAAAAAAGAACAGAGAAGAAAGAGATTAATTACACATTGCTCGCCACCTGCGCACAAAGGTCTCTCTCTCTCTCCTCTCTCTCTCTCTTCTGGTCGTTAATGCTCCAAAAGTGTTGTTACGCGAGAGACATGCTTCTATTTATGTGAAATAATCGGGGTATTGTTTACGTATTATATCCCCTGTTTGGATACGATTTGATCCTTATTTTTAATTAGATTTGCATGTTTTACTTTTTGTATTTTGTTATTATGTTTGTACTTTTCTTCCTATTCTTTATTACTAAGATTCGACCCCCCCCTCTCTCTCTCTCCTCTCTCTCTCGTCTTCTCTCTCTCTGGCACAAACGGTGTCACAGATACAGGCAGAGACAAAAGACACTGACACAGACACAGGCACAGAAACAGACATAGACACCCACACACACACACACACACCAAAACACAAACACACACATATATATAATAATATAATATATATTTCTTTCTTCTTCCTAAAAAACTGGTTCACTCAAAAATGAGTAGGTCACCAGCGGCAATATATATATATATATAATAGATAGAAGATAGATAGATAGAAAATAGGGTAATAGAATATGTATATGTAAAAGAAAATCGGGAGAGCGTGGCACAGAGAGCCCAAAGAAAGCCCCCTTCAAGCAAGTGTTTCGGCCCTTAAACTCCCCACACTCAGGGGGTTGGGCCACACCCGGTCATGACTCCGGGGGTCCCTCTGCTGCCCTTTTTTTTTTCCCCCCTCTTGGGGAGCCATGGGGGGATTCGAACCCATGACCCCCTGGGGCATCTCATTTTCCACTTTAAGACTCGCGCTTTTAACCACTGGCCCCAGGGGCACCTGATATTTGTAGGGAAAAAAGCCTTATGAGTTTACTTTTTTTTCTTCCTTGACCAGTCCAGCTTAACACCCCTCGCCGCTTCTGCCTTCTTCCCGGGGTCGGTTTTTTTCCTCCCTGCAACGAGAGCTTTCATGGGCTGTTGCAGACGTTCCTACAAACCCCCCCGCTCCAATTTTTGCAGTGAGGACTTTGACCTGATAGCCTTCTCTCCTCAGGCTGTTTGCCAGATCAGCATACTTTTCAGTCTTGTAGATTTGAGCTGCCTCCATTCTGTTCTCATATGGCACCGTGAGCTCGATCATGATCAGCTGCTTGGTTGACTTAGAGTGGACTACTATGTCTGGTCTCATGCCACTCTTGCTGATGATCTCTGGGTGACTCTTCCATTCTGGGAGGTCTGCAGTGCACTCCCAGTCATCTGCCCCGTCCAGCAGACTCTGCCTGCATGTTTCGAGTGGCACTGTTGTTCTTGGCCATGATTTGCTGCCTCCTGCCGTGAAGAATGTTGCGGGTGCTTTTGGAGTCCTGATTTTCCCTTTTGTGGTGTTGGTACTAGCCCAGACTACTTGTACAATTTCTTGAGCACTTGGTTGTGCCTCCATGTGTACCTTCCTTGAGCCAGGGCTACTTTACATGAGCTTAGGACATGCTCCACTGTTTGTTTTTCATGGCAGAGGGGGCATGCAGGATCGTCTGTTTTCCCCCACTTCACCAGGTTTGCATTTGAGGGCAGAAGGTCATATGCAGATCTGAGAATGAAGCTGATCCTGAGAGGGGCCATGTGCCAAATGTCATTCCAAGTGAGACTTCTTTGGAGTGCATTCTCCCACGTTGTCCATTGCCCTTGCTGGCTCTGCTGGACTGCTTTTTGGAGTCTTTTTTGGTCTTCTTCTTTTCTCATCTCCTGAATCATCATGTCTCTTTTGGCTTTTCCTTTGGCCTTTGACCACCATTCAGTTTTGGTCACCCCCAGTCCCTGTCTGTTGGTCTGTGTGTGTCCTGTTATTTCTCTGATCTTGAGACTTTCTTTTGCAGAATCCATCGCCTCTTGAACTTTCCATTTTCTGCCTGTCTTCAGCTGGGGCTTAATTGCTTCTACCACCTTGTCTCCTGAGTCCTCCAGCATGCTTTGAAGTCTGATCTTCCCTGCTTTGTATTCCTCCAGGATGGATTTCAGTGGTAGTTTCAGCTTTGCTTGGCGACAGTACAGCGCTATGTCAGTCAGACAGGGTGGGACACCAAGCCATTTCCTTGTGAACTTGTTGATTTTGGCTTCCATTGCCTCCACTATGCTGGTGCAGATGTCGTATATCATCAGAGGCCATAGCAGCTTTGGTATCAGCATGAACTGCAGACACCAGACCTTGTATTTGCCAGGGAGCCACACTGGTCAATGGTCTCCAAGCCTTCCTCCGCCATCTGCTTGGTTTCTTTTGCTCTTTGTGTGTCTTTCAGCGTATCATCATACCATCTTCCAAGGCTCTTGACTGGTTCTTCTGTGACTGTTGGAATGGCCTGGTTGGCAACACTGAAGACCACAGATCCGGCCACTTTTCCTTTCCTCAGTGAGAGACTCCGTGATTTCTTTGGCTTGAACTTCATTCTGGATGAGGCAACTATGTCGTCCAGCCTCTCCAGCACATGACGTGTCTCGTCTTCTCTGGATGAAATCACTGTAGTGTCATCCATGAAGGCCTTGAGAGGAGGCATCTTGTATCCATCGCCAAGGTCTGTTTGTCTCGCGTTGTTTGTTGCTGCTTTCAAGATGAGTTCCATTGCCAGCACGAACAGTATTGGGGAAATTGCACAGCCCATTGCAATACCCACTTCCAAGTTGATCCAGTCTGTTGTGTACTCCTTGGTAGAGAACCGCATTGAGAAGCCATTGAAGTACTTCTTGAGCATGTCGCGGATGTTCTTTGGCACATGGTACATCTCAAGAGCCAACTGTATCATCTCATGGGGCACAGATCCATATGCGTTTGCCAGATCAAGCCACACTACGTCCAGGTCTCTCTTTTCTGTTTTTGCTTTTTTGGATTGCGTCCCAGATCATTGTGGCGTGTTCTACACAGCCGCACGCCTGGATGCCACCTTTCTGGACTGACACATCCAAGTACTTGTTTTCCATCAGGTACTTGGTCAGCCTTGCTGCCATGACAGAGAAGAAGATTTTCCCTTCGACGTTCAGTAGTGATATTGGCCTGAACTGGCTAATGTCACTTGAGTTTTGCTCTTTGGGGATGTACACACCATCTGCCGTCATCCACTGGCCGCTGATCTTCTGGTTTCTCCAAGCCGATCGCAGCAGCCTGTGGAGCCACTCCAGCACCTTGGGACATTTCTTGTAAAGCTGGTAAGGTATTCCGTTTGGCCCTGGTGATGATTTGGCTCTGGCTTTGTCGACCACCTTCTTGATTTCCGCCAACGTTGGAGGCTTGCCATTGAACTGTTCCTCAGGTTGGTTGGCCACACCAGACCTTGAATGTCGAGTGGTGCTTTGCTCTGTGGGTCAGAGTATGTTTTCCTCAGATGCTGCTCAAGAACTCCTTTGTCCACACTTAGGGTCCCAGATTTTGGCTGCTCAAACAGTGTTCTGGCAAACTGGAAGGGGTCTCTGAAGAAGCGCTCTTGTGTCTTCTTCTTTTTGCTCTTCCTCTTCCTCGCAGATTCCGCTTTGCTGAGGGCACTGTGTTTTTCTTTCAGGTCTTTCCACAGTTTTTCCAAGCCTTGTTTTTTCAGCTGGCAGTGCGGTCTTCATCTGCATCTTGAGGTTTTTCTTTTGGACCCTGATCTTGTCCATCTTTTCTTGGCGTCTGGATTTCTTTGGAGGTGTTTTCTCTTTGGGTAGTTTTGCTCCATAGGCGTCTCTACATGTGGCATACACAATGTCCCATATGTGGCTAGTTTGTGTTCCAGGGTGCTCTTCCCTATCAGTGCATCGAGTCTTTGGACGATTTTTGCATCCAGTTTCTCCCAATCTTCAGTTTCGTTTGCTCGTGGCAAGTTGAGTTTCAGGCGCCTGGCATCGAGGGCCTGTGCAAATTCCTCATCCGAACCAACAGCGTGGATGTCCTTGGCACTGTGGTTTAAATCCTGGCCTTGGTCTTCCGACGTCTTATCTGCTGATGCAGTGCGCTGCTGCTCATTCAGATGAGTCTTCACACATCCCATCTTTGTTCTGTGGATCTTCATGCCACGGGTGGTAGCGAAACGCTTTCCACAGACACATGGATATGTACACAAATATATATATATATATATATATAATATACATACATATAATACACAACACACACACACACACACACCACACAC
>JAMYXO010007440.1:0-12120 GCA_033310375.1 Conus canariensis
CACCCCCCCCAAACTTTCAGAAATTTTTGAGTGGCTTCTCTTCATTCCAAACCACCCCCCAAAAATGCTAAAACTGATCTCAAATATAAAACACCCAGCTTTGCTGTTTTTGTAATTTTTCCCCTGTTCCCCCCCACCCCAAAAAAACAACCCAGAAAAGCAAAATTTTGGGTGGCCCTTAAAAAAATTGTATCTTCTTTTTTTCAGGCATACCCCTGCCCCAAGAACCGTTGGGGTGAAGGGGAGATCCCCCAAAAGAGAAGCAATGAAATTGATGTGGCTTAGAAAAAATTAAATGAAAAACCCAGGTGGAAACTGAAAAATATGGGAGAAGTTTTTTTAAGGTGGAAAAAACTCTGAACAATCCCCCAAATTTAGAAAAGAAAAATTTTAGAAATCTTTTAAATTTAAAAAAGACAGCTTTTGGGTTTGGGGGAAAAAAGTTTGATTTCATGATTTGCAAATTTAAAATTCCCCCCCCTCCCTTTTAATTTTTTGGAGATTTGGGGACAAAATTGTTTTTCCAAATTTGTTTCACCACAAATTTTATTGGGGAGTTAATTCTTGCCCTTGTTTAAAAAGGAATTTTTTTTTTTTTTTTTTCAGCAAAAATATTGGATTTTTCCCCCCCAAATTTCTTGTTTTAAAAAAACCCCATCTACCCCGAAGAATTAAAATTGTTTCATCAAAAAGTTCCCCAATGTTTCCAAATTTTTTAAAAAAATTTTTTTCCCTTTGGAAAAATTTCTTATTAAAGCTAAAAATAGGGGGTTTTTTTAAAACATTGTTTTTTAATAAATTGTTGCCAGTGGGAAGTAAAAATGTAAAAAAATCTACACAGGCTGACAAAATTTAAACCTTCTGTATTTATTAAAAGGGGGCCTGGGACAACAGGTCAGACCCCCCCCTGCTTTGGTAAATTTTTTGTGTATTTTTTATGTTGAAATTTTTTCTAAAAAAGAAAAGCAAAATTTGGGGAAAGACTGAGAAAAAAGACTGTTGTAAAAAGAATTTCCCCTTTGGAATTGGGCATAATCAAGAAAGAGTAAAATTAATGATTGTCATGTATTTATTTTTTTCCCCGACCAGTTTTTTGGGTTTAGTATGGGGGCCGGCATCATTATTTCCCCCGCCCGCCGGCAGTGCTGGAAAAAAAAATTTATGAAGAGGGGGTTTTTTTTCTCCATGGGACATCTGATACTATGCAAGCCCCTAAAATAGGGGCTCATGAACCCCCTGTCGAAATTAAAATGACCGGGGACCTGTTGCCTTCTTTCATTGGGGGTCTGCCCCTGTGGGTTTGGGGGGCCCTTTCCCCGCCATTTTAGTTGAGCATTCCCCTTCTGGCCCCCTGTCTTCCCTTTTGCGTCTGGTGGAAACCCTCAATGTCATCCCGGTGGTAGGTTGTTTGTTGCCCTTTCCCAAAGTTTTGGCCCGGGTCGGCAGGGAAATGATGATCTGGAAAACCCAAAAAGAACAATTTTCTTTGTTTCCCCTGAAATTTGAACTTTTTCAAAGGGTTGGAAAATTTTGTGAACCAGTAGGTCAAAGAAAACAAAAAAACCCCCCCTTTGTTTTTAATCAAGGCTTTTTAAAGGGCAATGACTTTTCTCTTTTTGTTTTTAAAGGTTTTGGGGTTTTTAGTAGGTGGGGCCCAGTTCCCCCCCTTTTTAAAAAAAATTTAAACCTCCCCCCCCCTTTAAATTTTTTTGTCAAGCACCCATTTTGCAAAAACCGGTTTTTGGTTTTTGAAAATTTTGATACCCGTAATTTTTCCCATGGACCCCCTTTTTGTGCAGGGGAAATTTTTTTCCCCGGGCTTCTTGGGTTTGTAACTCCAAAAAGGTAACCATTAAACTGTGGTGGCTAAAAAAAAAAAAAAAAAAAGTTTGTTCATGCCAAGGGGTTTTTTTTAAAGCTGTTTTTTAAAATGTGGCCCTTGGGGGTTTCCCCCAAATTTTTTTTCGCAATCGGAAATTAAGAAAAAAATTTTTTAAAATTTTTTTTTTCAATGTCCCTTAAATGCATGTGTCGATTTTTTTTTTTAAATTTCCCCATTATTTTGGTTTCCATTACTACACCCCCTTTTTATCATGCTGAGGGCGTAACAAATGAATAGGGGAGTGTTTTTAAAATATTATGTACAAAACCTATATTTTTCCCGGGTTTTTTTATGGGGTGCTGTTCTTAGCCCAAACCATATTAAAAGGCCCAAAACTACGGTTTTTTTTTCATGGAAAAAAAGTTAGTTACCCTTTTTTTTGGGGTTAAGCCCTTGCCCCTTTTTATTTAACTCTTTATTTTTAAAGGGGGGCTTTTTTTGTTTCTTTTTTTAAATATTTTTCTTCACTTCAAACCCCAAAAATCATTTTTGATAAAAGGGTTCCAAAAAACTACTAAACTGTTTTACCTACAAAACCAAATTTATTATGATTTTTTTCCTGGTGTTGTGTGTTGGGGCTGGCTTTTTTAAAAACTTCTCCCCCTCCCTTTTAAAAATTTTATATGTTGGAAGTGAGTCCCTTTTAGTTTTTAGTCCCATTGCAGGAAAAGCGTCATGTTCTCGGGGGGGGGTTTTTCTTTTTGGGGGCCTGTGAAAAGGGAGGTGCCCTTTTATGTGACCCCGGGGCCCCTTTTTCCCCCTTTTTGCTCTTACCCCCACCTTTTTTTTGGATTGGGGTTTTGGGGGGGGGGGGGGGGGGGGGGGGGGGGGGGGGGGGGGGGGGGGGGGGGGTTTTTTTACTTGTTTTCCCCCAAAATTACAGAGTCTGGGGTGAAAAAAATTTTAAAAGGCAGAACAACAAGGCAAATCCAGATAAGAAACCCCCCCCCCCCCATTTGAAACTGCTAAATCTTAAAAGTCTCAAAAGACTCTGGTAAAAAGAAAAAACTCGCGACTGATGAAAAAACCCCCTCCCCAAACACACAACAACACAGACCAACCAAACTTCTACTGGCAGGTGAATCACGATTTGGTTTTAATGCCCGGTGCCAATCAGCTGCATAGGGGGGCCCCCCCTAAATCAACAACTATCAGAAGTAAAAATCATACAAAAGAAATCTGGTAAGAAGAACAGAAATCGCGAAAGATGAAACAGCTGCCCAAACTACAGCAACAACACAGCCAATCTTCTCTGGCACTAAAAAAAGAAAGGTTTTTAATTTTCAAGGGGGCCCAGCATGCTAGGTTTTCCCCATTAAAGTTTAAAAATCAGGAGCTATGGGCCCCAAAAAAAACTGAAAACTTAAAAATTTTAACAGACAGCGAAGAGAAAAGACCCTCCATGGCCTCCCAAAACTAATAAAAACCAGCTTCATTTAGTCACCCCCTTTTTTTCCATCCCGCTTTAAAAAAAACTGTCTTTTTTAAAAAAACCATGGAATTTTCACATGTTTTTGGGAAACCCCACTGTTTAAAAATTTTTGCACCCCCCCCCCAAAAAAAAACTTTTGGGCCTTTGATTTTTTTTTTTCCCAAAAAACAGATTGTTAGCATTTTGTCATGATTGGGTTTTGTGCCCCATGACAATATTACAAAGACTTTTGCGGTATCTTTGGGAAAAGACTCAAAAGAGGGAAAAACAGAAAACTCAAAATAAAAAACCCCGGGGACTAAAAACCCCGGGAAAAAATTTGGCCACCTTTGAAGAACCCCCTGCATCATGCATAAACTGAGGCCAATGACGTCGATGAACAACAGGTCAGAAACCCCAAAGATCCACCTGAAAAATTTATCCACTGGCCCAAAAAAGGCCCCAAAAAGGGGGTTTCCCCGAAAATCACAGGGGAGAAAAGAGAGAGAGTGTGTTTTGTGTGTTTTGTGTGGGGTTTTTTAGTGGGGTGTCCCCGGTGGTGTGTGTGGGGTGGTGGTTTTGTGTTGTTGCTTGTGGGTGTGTGTGTGTCATGTGTGTGTGTTTTGTGTACCTCGTGCCAGCCTGTTTAAACCAAAAACAACCCCCGGACCGGTGAACACTATTAAGCTTTTTGTTTCCCTTTTGGCCCCCCCCTTTAAACCACACCCGGGACGGGGTTGTTGAGCACCCAAAAATGTCCCGTGCTTAGCTACCATGGAGAGAGATACATACATGCACCCCCCCCCGGCCTTTTTAAAACCATCAAAAAAATTTTTTTCTTTTTTGGGCCCCCAGTCACTTTTTTTTTAAAAATTTACTAAGGGAGTTTTAAAAATTGTTTATACGCTTTAGCCCGGGGGCACATGAGCTATCGTTAAACCCCCGTCGCTAGAAAACCACATTTGAATTTTTTGTTTTTGCGAAAGGTACTTGGATAACATAAGATTAAAATTTTATGTCTGAACCCCCGAACATATCTAAATATAATCAGTAAAAAACGAAAAAAATTTGGGAAAAAATTTTAAATGAACCCAAAAACTTTTTTAAGTGTTATTTCCCTCAAAGGGGGGAGCCCTGTTTGTTATTGTTGCAAAGGGAAAAAATTTTAACCTTTTAAAAAATTTTTTGGTTTTTTGAGGGTTTTACAAACTATCGATTGTCCCCGTGGACGGTCTTAGATGGAGAATAAAGTCAAATCGCTAAAAATTTTTTGGGGGTTTTGACTTAAAGAAAGGTCGGTACCACCCCATTTTTAATACGGGTTTGGGGGAAAACGAAATAAAAAGCCAGGCCCCCTTTTTTCAGAAGGGGCAAAGCTAGGGTTTTACATTTCACCTGAAAGAACGGGAAACCCAACGAAAAAAAATGGAAGGGAACTTTTTCCAATTTTTGGGGGCCCCCCCCCCTCATTTTATGCAAAAAAAAACCCAAGTGGGAAGCGCAACCCCAGCCACGGGAACAGGGTTTCCCAAAAAAACCCCTTTGCCAAAAAAAGTATTTAAAGAATTTTTTTAAGGAAAAAAAAAATTTTTTTTGGGTTTTGGGGGGGTGTGTCACGCTCACTTTAAGTAAAATGAAAAAAATGACCCCAAAAAAAACGTGCTGACTCAGAAAAACAATTCAAAACAAGGGGATTTTTGCTGTGAAAAAAAAAATTTTTATCAGAGAGAGAAAAAAGAAGGGGGGGTTTTCCCTTTTGGTACCCTTTTTTAAAACAAACTGCTTACAATTCAACCCCTATCCCCCCAAATTCTTCCACCCCCCCAAAATTCCCCCCCCATCCCCCCCCTTTTGGCACCCCTTTTTTTCCCATTTTCAAAAGTAAAGGGAACCCCTTTATTATTCCATGACATAAACTTTTTGGGGTTTTTTTGTGTGTGTGTGTGTTTTATAAATGTTTTGTGTGCGGTTTTGTGAAAGAAAAGGGGAGGAGGTATGTGCCCCCCGCATTTTTTCTTTTCCCTTTTTCCCCCCCCTTTTTCCCCCCATCCTTCACCTAAAGAAAAAATGGAAAAAACCCAAAATGTTTTGCTTTAGACTTTCAAAGTGTCAGTGCTGTGCTGGTAGCCACTGAATGCTTTAAAAACCATGGTCTTTCGAGTAAGTGAAGTGGTAGCTGATGGGGTACCTTCTGAAAATGACAAAGTATTTTTTTGCTGTTGTTTAATTAATACATGTTTGTCCTTTATATTAAAAATCAAAAAAAACCATCAACTGTACCAAAAAAAGGGGATTTTTCTTAACTCCCTGGTTTGGGTAGTATACTTACCATGGCCCGCCCCTGCATTCCCAAAGGCAGTTAGTAGCTCTGGGCCCGGCCCCAAAAATTTTTTTTGGGTTGCAGTTTAAAAAAAAAGTAATAAACGTTCCCCCTTCCTCCTTACCCCGCCATGCGCAGAAGGGCCGAGGTGAGCCCTTTTTTACCTATTCTCTTTGGCCAAAAATAAGGAAAACCCCCCCCGGGGAAACCCTTTTTCACAAAGGGGGGGGGGAGGGCGGGATCGAGTTTTGACATGGTAAGTAAAAGCCAAACAGGGGTAAAAGAAAAACTCCCCATTTTGGCATCTTTACTTTCCCCTGCAGACCATAGCGAATTTTAAAGGAATTGGAGGAGGGCAGTGCCCTAAGGGTTTTTGGGGTTAGAAAAGGCGAAGGAATGCCGCTTTAGCCGCCAAAAAGGGAAACTCTTTTGGGAAAATCAGCTTGGGTCATTTGGATATACCTCTTTTAGAAGTTTATGAAGGGGTTTTCCGAACGCCAAAAGGGTGCCCAATAGGGGGCGGACGGGGACAGGTGCTGGATCCCCGGGGGAGGGGCCAGCGCTCTGACCCATTGGAAGGGGGGGGGGGGGGGGGGGGGGGGGGGGGGGGGGGGGGGGGGGGGTAGGGGGGGGGGGGGGGGGGGGGGGGGGGGGGGGGGGGGGGGGGGGGGGGGGGGGGGGGATTTTTGGGGGGTTTAAAGCCCGGGCGTGGGAGATCTGACCGTTCTTTGGGCAGCCATCTGGAGAGGGGGGGCCCCCGGATGTCCTTAGAACTTTTGGTTAAATTTTTAAAATGAGGGGGCTCTCTGGGATTTCGCCTGGGGGGCGCAGTGTTCCATAGGGATTAAGGCACCTAGACAGGCAAGGTCCATGTCCCCCCCCCTTTTTTCCCTTGACTGCCGAGGATATCCAAAATGAGCGGATGAAAAGGGAGGGGGAAAAAACCCCCCGGGGGTTCGGTTCTTAGTAAGAATTCGGGGGGAAAATTCAGGGAGACGGCCGTCCCTGTGGAACCCAGTCTCTGGGGTCTCGAAAGGGTATGGATCTGTTGTTTTTTGGGCCCCAAACCCAGGGGGGGGAAAAAAATTTTTGGGGTTTCAAAAAAAGGGGAGGTAAAAGGGGATGGTGGCAATAGGCTCGAAAGGGGGTTTCCTAAGAGCGCCCGAACAATAAAGACCCCCCAAAGGGGGTTACACCCCTTTGGGGAAAAGGGGCCCCTCCCAAAGGGCCCCCCCTTTTGGAGATCTCTCTGGGGGGAAAAAATCATTCTCAAGGTTTGGTCCCCCTTTTTGGGCGGATAGGGTGCAGATGGCGATCTGAAACCCCGGGGAATGGAGCTGCAAAATGGGTTTGGGGGCCCCGGGAAAAAGTGAGATAAGAATTGCCTAGGGGGATAAAAAGGGGGGGAAACCCATGGGGAACGGATTTTGTCAGAGCCCCCGGAGAAAAAATCTCTCCCGGGGGGGTAGTTATAGGGACTCGGTGGGGGGGTCTGAAAAAGGGGCCGGGAAAAACCCTCGCAGTTGCGAGCCCCAGCCCCCCGAGGATGTCTAGGGGGGAGGGGCTTGTCTGGTGGGGGGGGGGGGTTTTAAATGCTTGCACCCGGGGGGGCCCCCCCCCCCAAAGGCGTGGAGGCGGAGCATCTGGGGGTTTGGAGTGAGGGCGTCGGGGGGGGTTTGGAGATCCCCCCACCTGGGGTTTATTTGCAAAGGGGGAACATGGGAGGGGGATTTAGGCCCGGAAAACCCCAGGACTGGGGGGGCCCCCAGGGGTTTTTTGAGGATCGCTTGGGTCCCCCCTTTTTCCCCCTTTCCCTGATTTTTTTGTGGAGGACCCAGGAAGGGGGAAAGGCGTGGTAGGGGGCCCCCCCCAAAGGGCGGGACAGGGGTCGAGGGGAAATGTGCGGGGAAAGGGGGGGGGGGGAAAAGGGGACATAGACGGGCCAGATAGGGAAAAACCCCGGGTTTGGTGAAAGAAAAACCATCGGCCTGAACCAATGACCCACCCCGGGGTAGGGTTGCTGTTGACCCCTTTCTGTGTTTTTGGGGGGGATTTGGCCCGGGAGGGAGTCTCCCAGGATTTTGTTTGGCCCCTTTTTTGTCTCCCCTCGCAGCGTGGCACCTTTTCCCACCCCCAAAACGCAGGAGGCCCCTTGAAAAAAGGAGAGGTGGGGGTTTAGCCCCCCCCCCCCCCCCCCTTGTTGAAATAAAAAGTAGACCGTGTTTCGGTGAGGAGGGAACACAGCAGGGGCCCAAAAGGGAGGGGGGAACCCCTCTTATAACACCCCCCTATGAAAGGGCTGACCCCCAACGTCTGCACTGGGGGGCATCCCCGGGATAGGAACCCGTCTTATAACCCCCCCATATGAAGGGCTGACCCCCCGAAAGCCCCCCCTTTGGGGGGGCCCCCCATTCCCCGGGGTGGGCCCCTTTCCCCCCGGGGGGGGCCCACAAGGGGCGGGGGGAAGGGGGGGGGGAGGGGTTAAAAGTCGCCCCCCCTGGCGCCCCGGGGGGGCTTCCATTTACCCCGGGCTATTTCCTGTTGGTCGAAAAAAAATTTGGTGTGGGGTTTCGGTTTCCCTAACCGGGGTTTTTGGGGGGGGGTTTCAGGGGGAGCGGCCGGGGTGGAGGAAATGTTTGGGGTTTGGGCCGGGGGCTGCCTTTGGGGAGTGGGGGAATTTCCCGGGGGGTTTTAGCAGGCCGGGGTTTTGGGGGGGAGAAAAAGGGGGAGAAAGAGGCGGGGCCGTTTTTCGTTCCCCGACTGGTGGGTATGACCCCCTCAATAGTCGCCGAACAGCGACTGGTTGCCAGGGATGCACTGCAAGGCCACTTGAGCGCCTTTGGGGAGATTAGACCCTGACAGCAACCCCCCCCCCCTGCTAAAAGGAGGTTGAAGTGGGGGCCCCGGTGCACTGTCCGCCCCCGCCAAAGCCGACGGTGTCGAGAAACTTATTAACAAGATCCTCACCGCGGATCGCCCAAAAAAGGGGAGGGGTTTTTCCTCCCCCTTTTGTCTCGGGGGCCCTGGGGACGCCGGGGCCCCGCCCCCCTCCTCCGGTCAGGCTCTGCCACCCTCTGGGGCAAAATCCACAAAAAAATGCCCCCCCGTGAAAGGGGGCAAGCCCATTTTGCCGGGTCCCACCCCGGGCTTAAAAGGGAGATGGACGAGGGCGGGATATGGGGCGGGTTGCGAAAAACGGGGGGGCACGGCCCCGGGGTTTTTTGCCAGTGAAAGGAATTGCCCGAGGAGGGGGGGGGGGGGGGGGGGGGGGGTTCCCCCACCAAGGTCCGGGCACCACCCCTCTAGGCGTCCCGGTCCCCCAATGAGGGACCCGGGGTGATTCCTCGTCAGACTCCGGGGGGCGTAATCCCCGTGGAATTTGCAAGAAACTTCCGCAGTTGGCAAAAAAGCTGGGAGATAAGGTTCCCCCTCTGGGGGGAGTGGGGGAGGGCGGGGCGGGTCCCCTTTTGGCTCTTTCGGCGGACAGACTGAGGGGGGGAGGACCCTCCTGCCGATCGGACAGCGCCCGAGGGAAAGGGGACCAAGGTCGAGCCCGCGGGTTTGAGGTGGGTACCACACCCCACCAAAAAGAGGGCCTGGTGCACTAGACTGTAGCCACGATTTCTCTCGGGGGGGGGGATAGAGCCCCCCGGTCCCAGGGGGGAACAAACGGGCTGGTTGGCCCTGGGGCAGAATTTCCTCGGGGGCCGGGGTGTCCTGCAACACCGGGGGGATACAAGGAGGTTCATGACACCCCCCCTCCGGCGAGTGCCTGCCCTGTACAGTCCTTGGGTGATCCACGGGGCCCCCTGTTCAGAGGGGGGTGGTGGAGGACATGGGTACCCGGCCCCATACCTGCCCGGCCCGGATAGAGGGCTGCGGTGGTGGCCTGACACGCAGGACACCGTGGTCCTGCGGGTAGAACCCCCCCCCCCCCCCGGGGGGAAAAGGGACCCGGGTGTGCCCAAAAGGGGGGCCGGAATAAATTGCCCCCCAACGTCCCGTACCCCCGGGGGGGTGTACAACGGCCGATCGGGGGAGGTCGCCCCTCGGGGGGGGCTGGGCGACCCCAGGTCGGGCGAGGCCGTGGCGCGTTCCGGCCGGAGTGCAAAAGTTTGGGCATCCCAGGGGCTGTCTACAACCCCCCCACCGGGTAAAGCGCTCCTTGTGTACACTGGTGGGGCATGTGGGGGACGGGTTGGGGGGGAGCGCGGCAGTGACACTGTGGGGGGGGAAAAATAAGTCTGCACCGTGGAGGCGAGTGACGGGGGGGTTTATTTCCCGGCGCATCCCGTACCCCTGTGGTTCGTGCCTCGGTAAGGGTTCCCCCGGGGGGCCCAAGGTCCGCCACTCACATGATAGAGGGGGAAACCCGGTGAAAGGGGGCAAGTGATCGAAGGGGAAAGGGGAGGGAGAGTGGAAAGAGATTTTTTAGCCTGGCTCCCCTCCTTAAGGGGGCCTTTCCCCTTAGATTTTTTTGGGGAAAGTGTAAGAAAAAGGCATTGAGAAATGGGGCAGCTTGCCTTCCCCGGGCGCAGTGACTGCGCCCCGATTGTAGGGGGAGGAAAGGTCGGCGTCCCCTCCGCGGCCCCCCCCTACCCCGACCGTACGTTCTTAAGGGAAAAAATGGATTGCCCCCAAAGGGAAACGACCCCGGGCCCCCCGGGGGAGCAGCGACTTAAAAGAAGACAGCTCGACCCGACCCGGTCCTTCGCCATGTTGGGCCCGGCAGGGAATACGGTGCGCACGACCCCAAACGGGGACAAAATTTGGTCATCGAGGTAAGCGGTAATCGATCAAAACCCGGCTAAGCACCCCAATAAAAGCCCCAGTAGGGGGAAAAAGTCTAAAACACCGGCACCCGTACCCTCATCGGAATTGACGAAATTAGGCGCCAATGTAAACTAAGTGAGGGACAGCAGGAATTACGGGATGCGAGATCGCAAGGGAATCAAGCGTTGCACAGGGCATAGACACTGGGTTTGAAAGGGGCCAGGGGAAAACCTCCCTAAAACCCCGGGACAAGGGTGAGGCAAGATGGCTGACGACGACCCGGCGAGAAAAAATGGCGGACCGGAGCAAAAGGCGAAGGAAAAGGTAAGAAAACCATTTGGGGCGGAGGGCTCGCCCAAAAAGGGCCGGGGGGCAGGAGGTATGGGTAGTGGGTCACCAAGGGGGGAAACAATCAAACCCCGATGCTGGAGGAATTTTGGAAAGGAAGACGAAACCCATCACAACCCAGCAATGGCGGAATCACCGAAGGAAGTCGATCGCGCAAAGATTAGCGTAAAAAAAGAAACCTGCCACCAAACCTCACACGGAAAGTGTCCCCCGGGTCTATAGCGAAGCCAAAAAAGAATGCAAAGCAAGAAACACACAGAAATCTAAACACAAGACAGAAGGGAAAGGGCGAGACAGAGCACAAGATTTATCTTGCTTGGAGGGGGCGGGCCCAAAAAGAATGAGAAAACAGCTCCCCTCGGCTCTGCGCATGGCGGAAGTAGGGTAGGCGTCACTTGACTGTCTTATTACTGTTTATTACTCATTAGCCACAAATTTTGGCCTGGCAGAGGGGGATAACTGCCGTTGAATGCTAGGGTCTGAATGGTAAAGTATATGACGCCAAAATAAATTTTAAGACATTATTGAGTGCGCACGTAAAAATAGAAATAATATTAATGTATGATATATACTAAAATAAGCATTGATCATCAAAAAAAATTTTTAAAACCCTAAATATCTTTTAAAAAATTATGCAGTGTGCAAATCAAAAAAAGCAAAATTTTGGTAAATTTGATCTGTTCTTTATTTTTAGAAATGAAAGATGTGACCGACAAAAGGGGAAAATCAGAAAAATTTTAGTGTATGGTATGATTTACTGTAGCGGTAAGTTTTTCTTTTAATGGTGTGTGAATATTAAAATTTCACTTTTAAAAAAATGAAGGGCAGGGTATTTGAAAGCACAGTTGTATAAACCGATTGGTTAAACATTTTGTGTGTGTGTGGTGTGGTGTAAAAATGATTGATATGTAATCGGTTTTTGATACCACAGGGAGGCCCTTAGAAAGGATTTTATATGCCGTTTTCATCTTCGAGGCGATGTCCCCCCGACTTTATACGACCCGATTTCTACTGTGAAGGCAAATAAGTTCACAAACCCCATTTTCCAAAATGAAGACCTCTCTCTTTTCACGTACCCTGGGACCTGTGTTGTTGTGTGTGTGTGTGTGTGTTGTGTGTTGTGTGTGGTGGTGTTGTTTTTGTGTTCTTGTTTTTGTAGAAGTTATGACAGGTGTATTGTATGTGTGTACTTTCCATGATGGTATGCCAAGAGTGAAAAAGATTCAGAAAAGAAAAATTTCCCCTAGATTCTTTTTTTGAAGAATAAAAAAAAAAAAAACAAAAAAAATGTTTTTTAGACCTCCCCCTTTTTCATTGGGATTTTTTTCCTTCATCTAACATCCTTTTGGTATAATGTTTCATCAGTTTTCTTTCAAATTAATTTAT
>JAMYXO010007441.1:0-7500 GCA_033310375.1 Conus canariensis
TACCTCAAATTAGTAAATATTAGCTAAATTTTATTATTTATTTTTTTGTATTACCTATATATTGGCCTTAAAAAATGGCGGCCACAAAGACGTTGGATGCTAAACCAGTGGGCAATATGTTCAGTGAACTAGATATGGACATCATTAACCCCACAAATGTTCAGGAAAGCGTAACACATGCTATCTCTAAAATCCCAGAGTCTCTTCAAATTGACCCGCCAGCAAAAGTGTTGTTGGCTATTCTGATTGAATATATAACCCCCGATGATAGTAGTATACTAGTCTGGGTTTCAACTAGACAGAAAGAAGTAATCAGCTATTACGACTTTACACCTGGCTGGGCTGATTACATGCTTACACAGTTTAATCATGCGAGTGAAGAAGCGAAATTGCGCGGCTCCGGCTGGTCTGAAGGAACAGTCCTTGAAATGAAATTAAGACAAACCAAATACTCTCCTATAATCGGCAATTCTTACCTTCCTCTCCCAAGAGAGTTAGAGTTAAAACGAGCAGTCTTAAACATACAAAATTCGGATAACTTGTGTTTCATGTGGTGTATTTTGGCACATTTACATCACGTTAAAAATCATGCAAACAGAGTATCTAATTATAGGCAGTATATAAATGAGCTGAACTTAAATAACATAACCTTTCCAGTGAGCGTAGAAAGTATCGATCAGTTTGAAGAGCAAAACAAACCAATAACCGTAAGCGTATACACATGGAATTCAGTAGACAAACTGGTCCCTCTGAGGATTTCTCCCAACGCTCCTACTTTAGGCGAATCACTTGAGAATCATGTAGACTTGATTCTGTTTGCAGACGGTTCCAAGAGTCACTATGTATTAATCAGATCGATTAGCAGACTTCTGGCTTATACTACAAAGGACAAATTTAAACAGGAGCTTTGTAGAAGGTGTTTGGTCAGAATCCCATCTATAGAGGCAGCTGCTGAACATAAGAAGTATTGTAAAAGTTTTGTAGACTGTAAAACCGAACTTCTTATGCCCCCGCCGGGGTCTAAGGTTGGTTTTAAGAATGTACACAAAATGCAGATGAGGCCATACGTAGTCTATGCTGACTTTGAAGCGATTTTGCCACAGTACTACAACCCTCAACAAGAACAAAAAACAACCTTATTATCCCGTCATCAGATCTGTTCTTATGCATTTGCTGCTGTTAGGTCAGATGGCGGACACACACAGCCTGAGATGTACAGCAGCTGGTCGATTTTTGGAGCAGATGAAACACCTTCGCAATCAATTCTCTAATCAGCTGAACCTTTCAGACATTAAGATGACCCCGAAGATGAGGAACGTTATAAATCAGCCACGCACTGCTGGATATGCGGCTCAGAGCTAACACCTAATAGCAAAGACGCAACAGCAGCGGAAGCAAACCCAACAGTGAGAGATCACGATCACATTACTGGCAAATTCAGGAGAGCAGCACACAACAGCTGCAGTCTTTACCTCAAGGTTGACCAAAAAAAAAGGAAACTGCCAATCTTCTTTCATAACTTGCGGGGCTACGATTCTCACTTTATCATGCGGGCAATAACTTCTGAATGTAAGAGGGTTAGCTGTATTGCACAGTCATCAGAAAAGTACATGACCTTTACTGTAGACTGTTTATCCTTCTATGACTCTGCCCAGCATCTGATGGGGAGCTTAGACAAATTGGCGGGATCTCTGCAAGACTATCCAATCACTAAAAAATATTTCGACTCATCTTTAGTCCGTAAAGGCGTCTATCCTTATGAATACATGGACTCGTGGGAGAGGTTTGACGAGCCAGCGTTGCCATATAAAGACGATTTTTACAGCCGTCGTAGAGGCGGGGCATATCTGACGCCGACTATGAATACGCGCAGAAAGCCTGGACAGAATTACACTGCAAACGATGGGCGACTATCACGACCAATACTTGAAGGCCGATGTGTGTTTATTGGCAGATGTGTTTGAAAATTACAGATCCACTTGCATGAAACACTACGGCCTGGATTCGTCACAGTACATCTCTGCCCCGGGGTTGTCTTGGGATGCATTCCTGAAGTCTACAAACGTCGAGATTGACTTAATCTCGGATCTGGATACACTTCAGATGATTGAGGACGGGCTGAGAGTAGGCATTAGCATGGCCTGTCATCCTTACCACAGAGCCAACAACAAGTATTTAGACGATTATGACCCCACCAAGCCATCCCACTATCTGATGTACTTAGACGCCAACAATCTGTATGGGTGGGCCATGAGCCAGACACTGCCATTGAGAAACTTTAAAATGATAAACGGGCCTCATGAGGTTACTGCTGTGTTGAGTATGCTATCACAGCTTACACCCGGTAATCCAATAGGATTAATCTTAGAAGTAGACTTAGATTATCCCGCAGAGTTGCACGACCCCCATAATGATTATCCTCTAGCTGCAGAAAAATTAAAGATGAGTCCCACAGAACCACCCAAACTCGTGCCTAATCTTCGGCACAAGAGAAAGTACGTTTGCCATTACAGGCTGTTACAGTTTTACTTAAGACACGGGTTAAAACTAAGAGCTGTTCACAGAATAATTACCTTTGACCAAGAGCCTTTCATGAAGCCATACATCATGAAGAACACCGATCTTAGAACCAAGGCCTCGGACGCTTCAGAAAAAGACTTTTTTAAACTAATGAACAACAGCTGTTTTGGCAAAACCATGGAGAACGTACACAATCGTAAAGATGTAAGATTAGTTACGAAAGAAAAACAAGCAATTAAGCTGGTCTCTAAACCTAACTACCAAGACTTTAGACGGTTTAGCGACAGCCTGGTTGGCGTTATGATGAAGAAACAGAATGTGAAGTTGGACAAGCCGGTGTTTATCGGGTTTGCCGTGCTAGAGTTGTCAAAGTTATTGATGCTAGAATTTCTATGCGACTACTTTAAACCGCTGTACCCAGAATCAAATGTCGTTTACACAGACACTGATAGTTTTATTCTGGACATCCCAACTGAAGACTTTTACAAAGACATGGAAATAGAAGTGGCCAAAGGAGCTGATGGGTGGTACGACACATGCGACTATCCTAAAGATTCGCCTTTACATTCAACTGTGAACAAGAAAGTGATTGGAAAGATGAAGGACGAACTTAATGGGATGGTTATACAAGAATATGTTGGCCTACGGTCGAAGATGTATAGCGTTGCTACCCAGACTTCTGTAACAAAGAAGGCTAAGGGTGTAAGTAAAGAAGTTGTCAAAAAAAAAAAAGTCACGGCAACTACAAGCAGGCTCTCTTTGAAAACAAAGTATCTCATCACACAAATGTTAATCTGCGCTCTACTCTTCATCAAGTAAACACAACCGCTGTTGATAAGAAGTCACTAGTCTCTAACAATAACAAGCGAACTTACGTTAATCCCGAGCTTTCATACGCTATAGGTCACTGGAGAACTTTACTTGTACTTTACTTGTACTTAACTAGTACTTTACTTAAGAACTTAACTAGTACTTAACTAGTACTTTACTTAAGAACTTAACTAGTACTTAACATGACTTGCACTTAACTTGCACTTAACTTGCACTTAACTTGCACTTAACTTGTTATAACTGACTTAACCAGTACTTAGCTTGTACTTAACCAGTACTTAACAACACATTTAAAAAAACTAATTTATTAAAAATGGGTCTACAGCATGAGGTTGTACTTTTTTTTGCAGAAGCTGGTTCTTTTACTGTTTTTGTGGGGGTTTGTAACTTTGTTGCTAAGTATGGCTTTAGGCGCTTGTATGCTAAAAGCCCTCCACCAACAACAATACTCCCCAGCACATAATAATACATCTTATAGTTTGATTGTGTTGTTGTTGGTGGCGGCGGCGGTGCTGGTGCTGATGTTGTATTACTATCTAATAATTTTTGTTTTGCTGCTTGGTTTGCTTTTTGCAGTCTGTTCCATTCAGCTAGTTTACGACCGGCCTCAACACGGCCAGCACTTTTAGCTTTAGTAACACTACTCACTTGCGGGACACTCACTTGTGGGACACTCAGTTGCGGATTCACTTGTGGGACACTCGCCTGTGGGACATTCTGCTCCTGTGGAGTCTTCTTCTCCTGCTCGCTCATTTTTTTTAGTCTGATTAAAATTAATATGATTGAAATTAATATGATTGAAAGTAATTAATCCCATGATGAATGGGCATAACAACGTCCCAAATCTATAATACATGTCACATGCAAGAGATTCTAGGGACTTGGTTAAAACCGGATCTTGTGTTAAGTCATATTTTAAATCTTCTTCTGAATCAACCGGCGCTATCTTGCCTACTAACTTAGCATATAAACTAATCATTGTCTGCCCCACCGATCTAACCATTTTTGATCCTAGCTGTGCTTCGTACCTAGCGTAATACTTCTCAACGTCTGATGTAGACAATTGCTGAATCTGTTCAATACTTAGTTCAACGCCTAGATACTGCCTGGTTTTCCCACACGCAGCCAGAGAGTATAATCTTTCTTTATGGCAGAGGTCTGCTGCCTCCTCACACTTTAATAGCTCGTCGCAATCCATTTTTTAAACTCTTTTTAAAAACAATAAAAATAATAAAACCATGAGTTTAACATGGTTAATTATGCAGTGCCCATTGTCGGTGTTATAGTTTATTCAACCCTAGCAAAATGTTAAAAATAAAACCGCCCAACATGGGAAAGATAGAAGATTCGCCGAAACTAGTTACAACCTTATTTTTAGCTCTAGCAACAAAAGATTATCTGATTAAAAAGCACATAGACAGTCTTTCATATTATGATTATTTTAATTATTTTTTTAGTTAATAAAAAAAACATGAGCGAAAAAAAGATTATTAATACGATTTACCACTCTGCTGTAATCAGCGGCCTTAGTATAGGATATAGCACGTTAGCAAAAAACATGTTTAAAATGAGGCCGGCCGATCTAGGAAGGTTGGACATTGAGGATGTTGTTAAGGTTATAGCTGTAATAACGGCGGGGATTGCCTCAAAAGACTTTCTTGTTGCACAAGGGATTATCCCAGAAAACATCAATGCATAGAAAGATTGATTTATAAAAAAAAAGATTGATTTATAAAAAAAGATTGATTTATAAAAAAAAAGATTCATTCTAAAAAAGATTCATTCATTTATAAAAAGATGTCAGGATTAGTTCTGATGGTGGGCGGGGCTATTGTTAATGCATTGGCTTTCTCTGGCAGCAATTATATGTTTAGTAAATTGCGGTCTGATGAAGAGAGAGAACGCCATAACAAGGCAATGGAAGATTTAGCTAAGGCAAGAGGCGCTTACGAGAAAAGGAGAATTGCTCACTTAGACTTTATTAATAAAAAGTTAAGAGAACAGGGACATGCAGAGCACACATTTACAGACGTTGATGAAGCAATGAATGAATATTACTTAGTGACAGGAAAGAAGTTTCTAACATCGTCACCGCCAGAACTGTCTGACTTTTATGAACCATCTGAGGATCAGAAAATGGTAGAAATAGGCTTTATTATAGGTGCTATAGGAGCAATCTTTCTTCTTGCATATTCAATCTAAAAAACAATAGTTAAAAGTGTAATATAAAAACAGTCTCTTATGGACGATACGAAGTACAAAATATATTATTCTCCTAGAGGGTATTGGAAAGGAAAGGCCGCTATTGATAAACTGAGTAAAGCTGCTAGGGTGTCTGAATCAGAAGCAAAAGACTGGCTTTCAAAACAAGCGATCTGGCAAATATATCTGCCTGCCCCAAAAAGAATAATAAGGCCTCGATTGGTTAACTCAGTTCCTAATGACACCCACCAGATGGACTTGTTGTATCTTCCACATGACAAAGTTAGAAGAAAAAAGTTTAAGTATGCTCTTACAGTTGTTGACATGGCTTCAAGGTATAAAGATGCTGAGCCTTTAACGGATAAAAGCTCAACTGCTGTGGCTGTGGCTTTACAACAAATATACATGCGAGGTCCATTAAAGTATCCTAGGCTGATTCAGGTTGATGATGGGAAAGAGTTTAAAGGAGCTGTAAACCAGTTGTTTTTAAGACATCGGGTTACAGTTAAGAGAGGGATTCCAGGCAACCATCGCTCCCAGGCTCTAGTAGAAAACTTTAATAAGAATCTGGCTGAGCGTCTGTTTACCTATCAATACCACAGAGACCTTATGGACAAAACACGCAACACAGAATGGGTTAGGAGATTGCCAGCAGTCTTACGCGCCATGAACAATGAAGAATTTAAAGCAACGGGCCTTAAGCCAGTGAACGCGATCAAATTAAAAAAAATAGCATTACTGAAGACATCCAAGGTAATCAAAAACTCTTACCGTTTGGACTAAAAGTAAGATACTTGTATGCTCCTGGAGAGGCAGAGGGCGATGTTAGAATTAGAGCCACAGACCCTATATGGAGCGTAGACGTATATGAAGTTGAAAGAATTATGAAAACAGCCCCTCCCGTGTATTATTTAAGAGAGACTCTTTCTTCCAAAAAGCCCGCCCCTAAAAGGTCGTTTGTTCGCGAAGAGTTGCAAGTTGTCCCGCCAAACACAGTGCCCGTTAGTTAATGTGCGGTTCTAGAGCAGGAAAATTATTTCGCCCGCGATTAGATTTGTTTAATTTTGTAGGTTTTTAGCTATTTTTTTTGGCTGAGGAAATTTGATTATGTGAAAAGTGGGGTTTGCGAGCGAAATAAGATTGCTGGCCAAGAAGGTGGATCTAAACTTTCTCTTATGACTCTGGCTTTGAGCGATTATCATTGAAAAAGGCACTGTACATAAATCATACGTGTCTGACATATCATTTTCGTCGATTTCTGCATTATGATCATTTGGCGCTCAATTGGAGGAGAGAAGCGATTGTTCCTTTTTCGTGTTCATTATCTGCAATGTTGTTTGTCTGGCCTGAAAGAAGAGCACAGAGGTCGAAACGCGTCATGGTTTTGTCTTCTTTGTTTAGCTCCCTTTTATCTGGCGGAAGACTTTTTTTCTGTTAGGTTCGTTTCAAATGTCCACCTGCAGTCATCTCACTTTGAAATTAATTATTATCATTATTATTACCAATGCCAGTCCCTCAGCAATGAGCCTTATGATTTCTCCCTGCGTCTGTCTGTCTGGTTGTTCATGTATGTCAGCGGCATTACGCACAAAGACAAAACCAAAACCAAAAACAACCTAAAGCAGCTATTGGAGTTGTAGGCAGGTGGTAAAGTGTGCACCCATGTCGTTGTGATGGTGTGGAGTGGTAGGCAGTGCAGGCGAAGACAGACTGATGATGTCTTCCAATCGGACGACAGTGCAGGTTCCAGGACAAACTGCAAGCAGTTCCAGAAAGGTCAGCGTCATCAGACGGTGACACTCTCAGTGTTCCTGCTCAGCTGCCTGTATACAACGTAGCCCCGGACAATCTCATGACGTTTCCCAGTGCATTCATAGTGACTTCAATCAAACACCAATGTTCATACCGTATGGAATGAGCAACAGTGCCATCATTTCAACCACCACC
>JAMYXO010007442.1:0-12120 GCA_033310375.1 Conus canariensis
AAAAAAACACTGAAAATGATCAGATCATAAACGCACTATCTTAAATGTCCGAGCAGACAGCTACCATATAAACAAACAAACAAACAAACAAAAAAACTGCAGACAACTACCACTAAACCAAGAAAATAAACCTGAAATAAATTTAAGAAAAAATTAGGTAGTGAATAAACAGCCTTTTTTACATTTCTACTGTGGATGATATTAAATATATTCTATTCCCAGTATCTTGTACTTACCAACATCAATGAATTACATTCTAAAATCAACCACTCAGGGTTAACTGCAAAACTGAACACGATAAATGACAATGATGAAGAGAACAAAACAGAGCAGAAGAAGTCATGACAATGCTTACACTTTAATTTCTTGCCATAAAACTCACTACAAATAGTGATTGGCACTACTTTCATTCTTGTAGAAATTTGGACCATTAGATCTACATGGACTGAGAGTCACATAATCAAATGGAAGTTTGGAGGACAGAAAAAAAGACATGAAGAGTACACCACTCTTATTTCACAACCACACATCAGGGAGCTTCAAGCCTACATCCCCAATGAACTTCCGTTAGCAAAGAATGTTCAACCATGGACTACCCAAGAACTAAGACTGCTAGCTAATCAGAAGGATTATTGAGCATATAGGATGTGGGAGAAGCGGGGAGTGACAACATGGGCCCTCAGACGTGAAGCCCAAAGGAAAACATGAGCATTCTTGACCTACATGAACAGTACTCTGACTGGAGATGACTCCGAATTTCAGCCATCATCCAAGCTCAAACGCTTGCGATCAGAACTACATCAAACATCTAAAGTCAAGCAACACTGAAGTAGCATCACTCGAAGTGAATGGGATTCTGGTCTAAGACCCAAGGCAAGGCAGAGGATCTAAACCACCAGTTCTAGTCAGTTTTTAGTGATGGCAAGACATACTCAAATATGAGTGTCAAAAGAAGTGCAACACTGACTCCCCGCAGCTGAATACCTTCAACATCACCGAGGTAGGAGTCAGATGCCTTCTGATCAAACCTGACCATTGTCATGCCAGTTGATCTGATGGTATCAGCACTAAAGCTTTAAAAGAATTTGCTGATGGATGTTGCCCTAGTGCTTATACTACTACTACTACTACTACTACTTCTGCTAGAGCATTTATAAAGCGCCTTGCCAAAGGTTCTGGGCACTGACAATCAACACTCATGTGTACACAACAGGCTGCCTACCTGGGTAATGCCGACTGAAGAGCTTCCTGCTGGCGTTTCATTCAGCTATTTGCCCTGTCATCCAGTCAATATCATTCACTCAATTTCCTTACTTCCCTCATACTTTCAATTTTTCACACAGAGTGCATGCTAAGTGTAACTTATCCTTGGATATCAACGGCCAAACTGGCCTTCTCCTCTAAAAGCTGGTGATAAGATTTTACGTGTGTGCAAGTATGTTATGCATGCGTTCACACACACAACCTTGGTTTATAGTCTCATTCGAAGGACTACTGCTTACCATCATTTACACTGATGGCTAATATCCCTCACAATTAGTCAAGCTCCAGTAGACGGGAGAGACACACTCATCACACCTGTTTTCGAGACAGGGGAACACTATGATCCAACCCACTACAGGCCTGTTGCACCGATCTCATTGCGTGCAGACAATTGAACCACATCTGTTGCAGTCATGCTAAATGAAAAATAAAACATGCTGCACTGACAAAATAGTTTTGACTTGCTTTGGGTTCATAATCTGTAACATCATTGTTCACTAATAGTATAGCACACCTCAAGAAGAGCAGGACTCTGCAACCCAACAGCACAGTTTCAGAAGACAGCACTCTGGAGAGTCTCAACTCCTGGAACTCTTGAATAAGACACAGATACATAGCATGGACAGACATATTCTCATGGACTTTGCCAAGGCATTTAATTAAGTCAACCATGGCCTTCTCTAAATACAAGCTCAACACCAGAGCTTCAGGGGTAATATCCAGTAACAGGTGCCTGGCTTTTTGTTGATTAGAGGACAAACATAGTGGACAAAGCCCACTTAGACTTTGAGTGTGGGTCAGATGGGTAATAGGGTTGAACCTTGTCTGTTCCTCATTTACATCAGTGATCTTCTGAAGAAAGAGAGTCAGAACATAGTGGTGGAGAAGAGCTGGGACATAGGCTTCCATCCAGAAAGAGCTCTGTTCTCCCTGAGGTCCACTGTATTCTAATGACCAGCTGCATTGCCACACCCCTGACACTTGATCGTCAGTGAAGTACTTGGGCATCATCATCAAGCCTGACGTCAGCTGGGATGCCCACATGCACTGATGCTATCATAATACACGCACAAAGGCCAGCAGTACACTGGGATGGCTGCATCAGAATTCTTTTTTTTTCCTTTATTCTGGCATGCCCGCAATATTTTCGTACAGAAAACACCATGGAAGGCAAAGTGGAAGCTGGAAGAATCTTGTTCAGAATTTTTTTCTGATCAAACATTACCTTTTAATTGTGTAGTTTTAAAACAAAGTCAAAATAATCCTAATTCACACACAAGTAATGTTCATACATCCATACCCTCACAACAAACCTCCCCTCCCTCCCTCCACCCCCCTCCCCTCCCCAACACACACACAGACAAAACACTTACTGACTGAAGTTTTATACAGCAACACATCATCATACACACACACACACACACACACTGAAACACACACACATATACAGGGACACTGATTAAGAAAAGAATTATTCAACAAATGCAGATTGACACATACATCCACACACACAGTATGTAATAACCCCCATGCACACACACACATTTTGATAGTCTGCACACATGCAGTATCCACAGGGTGAATAGTACAATCAGAGAAAACTCATGGTACTTACTGTTAATGACTGCTTAAATTTGCATGGAGTTCTGAGTACTGACTCAAGTTTGTCTCATGCCTTTGCATTTTGTCTCCTCACTTTAAACCTGTCTCTCATAGTAACTGAAAAAATCCAAAGCTCAGGTAGTGACCACCGAACTGAGAGTTTATTTACTACATAAATGATATGCCTGATGTTGTTGGTAGTCTTGTCAAAATCTTTGCTGACGATACATAAGTTTACACCCCCATTCAGTCAGTTGATAATTCCACTGAATTACAGAAGAGTATCGATGAACTTGTTGCATGGACAAATGCCTGGCAGATTAAATTTAACAATACGAAGTGTAAAGTTCTTCATGCAGGTAAAAACAACCCTAGGTACGATTATTATATGGAATGTGTATTGCTTGAAGAGACTAGTGCTGAAAAAGATCTAGGAGTGATAACAGACCCTGATTTATCATTTGATAAACATGTTAATGAAACCATTCAAAGAGCAAATAGACTAGCAAGGATGGTGGCAGGCAATATTCAGTGCAAAGATAGTGAAGTAATGGTTCCATTATTTAAAACATTGGTCAGACCTGTTATTGAATATGGCAATGCTGTATGGACAACAAATTTGAAAAATCACAGTAATCCTATCGAAGATATTCAGAGAAGATTTACAAAAAAAAAGATTAGTGGTCTGCAGAAGTATTCATACGAACAAAGGCTTCAATTTTTAAGATGACCAAGTTTGGAATACAGGCGCTTACGTGGCGATACGACTGAAACTTACAAACTTACACATGGATTTTATGACATTAAAACCACTGGCACACTATTTCAGTTGAATACAGAATCTACAACTAGAGGGCACCTGTTCAAACTAACAAAAACATTTACTAAAACTTCAAGAGCAGAAAACTTTTTCACTAACACAATTGTTAACACTTGGAATAATTTGCCAGTCAGTGTTGTTGAAGCAGAAACTGTCAACACTTTCAAAAACCATCTTGATAAACACTGGGTACACCTTATGTTTCAAACAAATATTGACTTGCATTGATTCTAAATTTTAAAACCATGCATATGCTTTATAAAATTGCGAGAAAAAGACAAAAATATTTCTTGCAAAAAACATACAATAATCCACATTGAGCAGGCTAAAGGCTAGAAATGCCTAAGATGCCACTGATATATGATATATGAGAGAGGGCCTAACTGGTCTTTGTCAGAACTGTACTTCAACTGGAGTATGCTAGTTCCTTATTTAACTCCCATATCAAAAGAATGTGAATGAAATTAAGGTATATACAGAAAAGCATCTTGTTTCATACTCAATGGCTACCACATCTCTATATGCTGACCAGACTTGGATGGCCTAATCTCCAGCCGGACTGGCAAACAGAAAGACTATTTTAAGCTGTTCATGATCTGTGTAATCATTTATAGATGTAAGCCAGTCCAAGTTGCAGCCAGCTCCAAAGCATCAAAGAAGACGTCATTTTCAACAATGCCTCTAATGGGGTCTACCGACAGTCCCATTTAAGACTGGCAGAATTCTTCCTTTCTTGGACCATCAGGGACTGGAATGAGCAGCAAGCAGGGCAGTCCATGCTACCACTTTTAATGCTCTGAAGCAAAGAGTAAACAAATTATTTCAGCTTGTTGTCATTTGTTTGTTGTTGTTGCTGTTTTTATTTTCATTTTGGGATTGTTGTTGTTTTGTTGTTGTTTTTTTTGGTTTGTTTGTTTTCTTGTTTTAAGGTTATCTAGGTAAGGGCTTCCCAGCAATATTTTAGTAGCTTGCTGTGGCCTACTGAACACGTCCAAGCTGATCAGAGCACCTATCCTCCTCACTCTTTTTTTTCTTTTTTTTTTTTCTTTTTTTTTTTTTGAGTCCCACACTCATAGTATCATCAAAATCGACCTGATGATTGTGTGGACATCACAGGGGTGGGCGGGGGGGGGGGGGGGGGGGGGGGGGCTTTCCGGCTACCATTATAACAGCAAGATGTGCAGCAAAAATGCTGGGTATCTTCAATGGTGAGGAAGAAATGCTGGGATCGAACATGTAAGTTTTTTTTTTTTTTATGAAAAATACAATACTCAGCGACTAAACATGGAACAAATCCTTGATCAGTGACAATGGCGTACCTCCAACACGCAAAGCTCCTTCAGTTTTTAATCACGCTTATTGAGTTCTTTCCATCTGTTGATTATCTTACGATATACAAAGGGGGTTTACACTGCTGACCAAGGATTTAGCCACTGCTAAATGAAAACAAAAATATTGCTTTCGGTCTGATCTTCTGATAGCTTACAGAGTAGAAAAACTGAAAATAGCTTACTGCGTTGAGAAACAGGAATAAAACTGTGACCGGTGAGAATAAACTCTTTTCGTTCTGATCTTCTGATAGCTTACTAAGTAGAAAAAAGGAAACAGCTTACTGCGTTGAGAAACAGGAATAAAATTGTCACCGGTGAGAATAAACCGATTGACTCGACTGGCAAAGAAAGTGAATTCCGATGCATGCTGCAGACTACATCCCTCCACTCATTCTCCCGATTGTCGCCCACCCATATAAAAAATCAATATAAACGATACAAACCGCCAATAACGTAACTGTGCCTACATCACAAATGAATCCCATATGGACTGGTTTTACAATACAAGAAGAATTTCGCAATGCAAGTATCTGACAGTCTCGCTGAACAGTGCTATTGCCTGCTTGTCTTTGCTGGAAACAGACCTCTTAGAGGTCACTTCCTGTGTTTTGAAAAGCCTATGACGTCATGACGTCGGATAGTGGAGAGGCTGGTTGTAGTTGTACTTTCGCTTTTCATCTTTATACACATACACATGTTACGTTAGACGAGAGACTGAGAGAGAGAGAGAGGGGGAGGGAGGGGGGGATGTGCCGTGTGTGTGTGTGTGTGTGTGTGTATGTGTGTGTGAGAGAGAGCGCGCGCGCCGCCGCCGCCACTGCCACCGCGTGTGTGTGCCGGCGAATGTGTATGTATGCGTGTATGTGTGAAGTGCATGCGTATGCATGTCTGTGCAGCACAAGCACGGACGGTGGCATTAACTGCCTCTGTGTTCGCCCTTGACTGATGAATATTGTCTGGTACAGCGGCTGATCGTAAAGTTTTGGTTTTCTCTTACTTGATTTCTATTCGGTTTGTTTTGCATTAGAGAACTATAAAATAGGCATTCTGGCTCACCCACCTCCGCCAGCTCCAACCGGCTAAAGCCGGTTTCGCTGTTGCTCCGCCGGCTTACCCAGAATGCCTATTTTATAGTTCTCTAATAGTAAACACTTTACAAACATACATAATGTGTAGGATTATCTGTTTTTAACACTAATTTAGAAAACTTTTGAGACTTTAGTTTTTGCTTAATCCTTCGTTTTTCTTGATCGTCTTCAATAACATCATTTTCACGCATACATTCATCAAATGCGTCTCTGTCTTTCATGTGGAATAAAACCACTGTCTTTAACTGTTCTCTAAAGTCTTTTAAAACTGAGTTATATTTTTGACATAAAATCCACACACTTATCCCAGCATGTCTTCCACTGAAAGCCAGTTTTGATAAAGTGTTTCTTTTTTTGACTATATCCTTTTCTGCCGAACAATCATCTATAATAAATAATGTCTGCGTTCCCTCAAACAGTTTAAAAAAATGTTCTAAACACTCACTCAGTTTATTGCTAGGGTCAACTAAATAGATTTCATCATCCGTCCATATAAACCTTCTGTCGTGATATGCTTTGTTCCATTTAAGTGTTGGGCAGAAAATTACTATATGATCAAAATTATAACGATAAACTGTTTGTAATAGGTCGAGGACAAATATTGTTTTTCCACAACCAGTCTGTCCACAAATCAATGAACAATGAGGGGTTTTTATCATAAAGTTTAACATTGACACCAAAGTCGTTTGCTCCATAGTTTTAAAACAGAATTTAATTTACACCAGTTATTGTTTTTATCATACTCTCTGTCAAAACTTGTTCAGTATAATAAAACCCTATAAGGCCCAAATGTGTAAGATTAATCCAGTTCAGTTCTGTAAGATCGTTTCTATTTAAACTAATATCAATTTTGTTGCTTGTTGTTATGACCTTAATATCCTCGCCATTGTAAAGAACGACGACAGTAACTTTAAGTTTGTCAACGTCTAAGTTTTGCCAGCTAATAAGAATTCCTTTCATAAGATTGTCACTGACGCCCAGAGCTCCATTTCTCGCCTCATCTTTTAAGACAGAAATTTTAAATATCATTGTGAACGTGTCTCCTAATTTTGTGCGTGGAATGAACTGTAATTTTGTAGAAGCTTTCTTTAAAACCGATTCTCTTCTGTGGAGGATGTACTGTTTGTCCCCAAACGGCTTTATTTCGATCTCTTTCCGACTGTTGTCCTCTGGCATAAGACTTACATGTAAAGGGCCAGAGTTCAATGCTTTTCTGAAACTTTTTTGGCGGTCAAAAAATGTAAATGGGCTTAAGAATTCAAATTTTATGTCCCATTCTAAATATGGTTCTAAGTGCCATTTGTTGTCAGTTTTTCGAACTATTTTATATTCATACTGACCTGTATTATTTGCTTCTAGATTGCGTAGTTGTTCTAGTTTAGGAAACCTTTTGTTGTCGTCAACCTCTTTGCGCTTATAATAACCATCTTTAGTGTACTCAAAACCATATAAAGTGCCTATCTCACCGTTTTGTTCAAAGTCCTCAACGTCTGCAAGGTCTTTTAATTCTAAAGTTACACACCTCTCAGGCGCTAATGTGACCCCCGAATCGTCTGGTCCACGTGACATTTTTTAAAACAACGTATTATTTTATTTCTAAAACAATGTGCAGGTTATCACATTTCACGACTTTCCCTGTTTTATCTGTGATCTTTATATTAAACGATCCGACCCTCCCACAAGCTAATCTTTTAAACTGTAAATTAGGGAATCGTATAATTTCATAATCGCAATATGCAGCTTTCCCTGATGGAAGAGCTCTTAAAACAGTTGAGGGCCTTCCATCATATAAGTTTTCATCAGTGCTCAGCTCGTCTAAATGAACATAGAGTAATGAATGTAATGCAAGATCGAGCGGATTTTCCCCCTCATAAGTAGTTTTGTCTGGTGTAACTCTAAATCTATAATAGGCTTGATTGGGTTTAAAGCCTAACATTTTAGCTAGCTCTACATCAAAAAAGTAATTGACTTCTTCTCCTTCAGGTTTGAATGTCAACATTGTTTTTAGATTTGCATTGTTAAGTTTGAGAGTAATGTCGAAGTTACTCATTGCTTCTTTTAGCGAGCAAAACCCGTAATAACCATCAGGTATGGTTAACTGGCTAATTACGTCTCCTCTTCTGTCAAGTTTTGAAATCTCATTATTCCTCTTGGTTTGACTTATATTAAACCATACGACTTTGTAGAATATTTCATGGAGTGCGACCCTTTGGGTTCCGCAGTTATTATCAATAGCATATTCTAAAAACGAAGGACTGTCTTGAGTTGTTATTGTTACAAACATTTTTAAAACAATTTAAAAATGAGTGCATTCAAATATACTAATGCAAAATATTCTGTTGGGCCGCACTACAATCTTAAAAATATAACAACTGACACCCTTGACATTTCTGTGACTCAGTCTGACGCCTTTCAAGTAAAGGTTAGTACTCCATTGGATCGTTATCTTAACCCCCCTATCAAAAACGACTACATCCCGAAAGTGTGGTTCAGTCATCCGATGCAGTTTTATCAGAACCAGTTAAACTTTGCTGTGTTTTGTGCATCAACTGGGTGTGGAGTGTCGTATGCTGATCATTTAAATCATCCTGATCCTTTGGTGAGGTCAGTGTATAGATTTCATTTTTATTACACCTTCAGACGTATTTTATCTGAACTGCAAGCGCCATTACCAAATGACAAAACGTTTAATCCATTCAGCAACAGAATAGATTACAAGGCTTTTGAACGGATCTGTAACGAATTTGATATTGACCCAAAGACAGACTTTAGACAAAAGTTGGATCTTAATCATGGTTTAGGCACCCTTTATTTTTGGGGCGTGCACAGAAAGTATAACTATGATTGGAATCCTCCTTACACATCTTTCTCTTCAGGCACAACTGTTCACCTCGGGTCCATAGAGCAAGAGCATAAAACAGCATGGACAACATTTATTTTGGATACTTCTAATGGTCTAACAAAAGCGGGAATAGAACGAATAAACGACTCTATTCGTACTTACGTTTGGTGTTTGCTAGGTTCGCAAGCACAGGCAAGATCAAACATAATTGATCCTTCTACTGGCTTTGACGCCCAAAAACAGTATTTAGCAAATTTAGAGGATTCTATTAATTCTGCAATTGATTTGCCTTCAAGTATTAAAAGGTACCAAAATGTTTTGCAATACGCAAGATCGAAAGTAGACTTTGCTGTTGGCACTGGTTTATACATGCTGCCTTCTGACCTCAGACTCCAGATAGGAACAATAATAAACTATAATAATGAAATCCTTGTGGCTGGTAAAGAAGAGAAGGTCGGAAAAAACGACATAAATTCTAAGCCAGCAATAGCAATAAAAAAAGAAGCCCCACCAATCCCCGAGCCCCCAAACCCCCCATTCAATCCCCCCAAGAAATAATGACCATGAATATGAAAAGACAGCACTTGTTATTGGATTAACTGCCCTAGGATTACTTGGTCTTTATCTTACTAAAGAGTAACCCAACTATTAAGGCAACTAATGCCCATAAGTGCTCGGCCATAAAGCCAACTACTTTACTTGCGGCAGACAAAAGCCAGCTAACGATCCCCCTATTATACCAGGCAAAGAGTCTATTGCCTTACTGGCTAATTTTTTTAATAAACCTGCAAGATTATCAAGTTGTTTTTTTACCATGATTTATCTGATGGTGGTCCTGGTGGCACTGCTCCCCCACCGCCTGTAATAGCCAACACCAGTGTACTTATTGCAAATCCTAAGGCTGTTATAACACTTGCTAATGTGACGCCTTGCTCTCTAAACAGTGTTCTTATTCGTTCTGCTAGTGTTGTGTCTTCATATAAAATTCTTTGGATAGTTTCTCTTATTCTGCTCACTTGAGTTCGTAATTGTTCTCGGTTATTAGACAACACTTCTAGTCTTGCTGATCTCTCTTGTTCAAGATCTTTTAGTCTTTGTGTTATTCTTTCTTTAACACCAGGTCCTAAGTTGTGGTCATCAGCCTCAACTAGTTTTTCTTTTTCTCTTTTTATATGCTCATCTAGTTCACCCAGTTTTGCTAAATTGTTTGTTAATTCGCTCTGATGCTTTTCAAAGCATGATCAAGGGCCGTTATTTCTCTCATAGGTAGCGGCGGATCGTGCATAGTTTTTAATGCTTCTGAAAAACTGGTTTCTATTATTTCGTCTGCTGTTGGGCTTAAATCTTTAAGGGGTATGTTTTGTATTTGGTTATCTGTTGGGAGTTCTTGTAGTGTGTTTTGAAGTTTAGCAACTGCCTCACTGTCTAATCTTCGCGGTTTAGCAATGCCAAGGCGATTTTGATCGCTCACACTGAGCCTTTGTCTAATTGTAGTCTTTGCTAAAAACTTTGATGGGTCTGGTTTAGTTGTAAGCTGAACAAGTTGTCCTTGCTCGTTTTTCACAAACAAATGGTCATCTTTTGTTTCAAAATCATTAGGGTCTATAAATTCGGGAGGTTCTTGGCCTAAACTTTGATAAAATGATTTGACCTTACTTTCTGTTAATTCACGCCGCAATGATTGTAATGGATGTGTCAAAGGCGTCATTTCACTCATGTCGTCTCCAGGATCAAAAACATCATAATCTTCTTCTGCCATGTTTTTAAATAATTAACTTTTTATTTTGTTTTATAAAAAAAAATGTCACAAGCATATGGCTCGATTCTTGACCCGCATAGAAGACTGAAAGAGCCCTTTGGCGTGAAGGGAAATAAACAGAATATTATTGTTCCAAATAATCCATCTACTATTGATTCAGATCAAATTCTTACTGTTAAATTTCCAGACCTAGGAGCAGATGAAGTGATTGTGCCGGGATCTGCACGGCTTACTTTTAAAATAGAACTTGATTCAGCAACAGACGTAAACAGGACAGTTGTACAGAATCTGGGACGGGCAATCGTTAAGAAAATTTCTATAAAACTTGAGGGGCAAGAAATATTTTCTTTACACAATGCAGACATATTTTTAATCTATTGTGATCTATGGCTAACCGATAATGAAAGGGCCGATCTTGCGTTTCAAGGAATCGAAAATAACGAAGCACTAAAACACAGAATAGACGCCGAAGACGCTAAAGACGGTAACAAGTATGAAGCTGTAAGTTATGCGTTTGGAAATCGCTTTTCTATACCCTTGGATTTTGAGTTGTTAAAAGCGCATGCGCCAATACTTTCAAGGAGCATTAAAAGACAGATTGTCATATGAACTAACTTTTAATGAATACAAACGTGTCGTTAGATCGACAGACACTGATTCCAAGTACAGCATTTTCGACATCTCGTTAGAGTTTGACATTGTTAGCAACCCTAACTTAGCAAGGCTGATTGAGCAACAATATCAGTCAAAATTAGCAATATATTACGAAAGAGTGATTCATCATACTAAATATCCTAAAAGCAGGGCAGACACAATATGGAACTTTAGTTTTAGCGCTGCAGCAAGATCCCTTAAAGGTATTTTATTGCTGTGTGAAGATGAAGAACCATTCAAAAGACAAAGTGAAAGTTTATCAATCTAAAATAACGAAAGTACAATGTTCAATTGAGGGTAGTCCTAAACAAGTCTACGGTAGCGGGCTTAAACCTTATCATCATTTTGATGAATATAGAAAATTGTTTGGAGGCGGGAGGTGTAGAAATCCAACAGTAGACCTTGTGTCTAAAGATCTACACTTCACAGTGTTAGACTTGATGAATATTTAACAACGAAATACGGTTTATGGATTGACCTAAGGTCAACAGAAGATAATCAGTTGCATGGGAGTGGGAGAACAGTTAAAGACGTAATAAACATTCAAATTGATAAAGAAAAAGAGAGTGATATAAACCACTTAATGTACATTTGTTTTTTAATATATGATGCGCAGCTGAATATTCAAGATAACAGATTGAAAGATATCCAATACTAAATTATTTTTATTTTAAAAAAGCATGTTGTTAAAGACTTATCCAAAAGTGCCCAAAGAGAGATAGTAGGCAATTCTGACATAAAAACTTTTCCCAAAATTTAAA
>JAMYXO010000742.1:5000-12500 GCA_033310375.1 Conus canariensis
ACATGAAAGTTATATACTGACCTTACTAAGAGATTGGGGTGGTATAAATGGTTTGCATATGAAACACCACAGCCAGTAGTTGAACAGTAAATGGCAAAATTTAACTGATTCTGGTAACAAGGCATAGGGCTGGATGACCATGCTGATGGCACTCTATCACTCTTTATTGGAGGATTTAAATATCTAGTTAGTGGGTTTACAAGTCTGACTAGAAAGCCATATGATTCATCCACTGCGATGGTTAGGCTACTAAAGTCCAAAGATTTGGGCTCATAAACCCCTCCTACATCGTAAGTGGCACTTCCATTATATTTAAAAGGTTCCATTTTTAAATAGATTTTTAAAAAAAGGATTTAAAAGGATGTTCCTTTATATAACCAAGCAAAACCAGCGCGTGTTTTTAAAGTATCTAATTGCCAACAGGCGCGGTAATAATAGGGTTGCTCTTAGAGAAATTGGTTTTAAAGTTAGGTGGATTAATATATCTGAAAAAGCTAAGAATAACTGGGCGAATGTTAAGGACGGGCAAGGTAATTTATTAAAGCAGTTAAAATACCTGATGGTTACTACAACTTTTGTTCTTTAAAAGAAGTATTTAGCAATTTTGGCATTAAGTTAAAAATTAATGAGGCAAATCTTATAATTACTATGCACTTTCCAGAAGAAAGGCGAGAGTACGTTTTCCTAAAGGTCTTGCTAGAATCTTGGGCTTTTATGATAGCGGTGAAACGTATAGTGTTAACACCCATAAGTACTTAGAAAGTGGCCTTTACGAGTATGCAGGTAGTAGAGCATCCGATTTTCTAATTAACCCAAGGCTGTATGTTCATTTAAGCGAATTAAAAACAGATGCTAATTTGTTTAATGGTCAGCCATCTACGATTCTAAGAGTGTTGCCATCACTTGAAGCGGGGTTTTGCGATTATCAGTCATATAGATTTGACAAAAACAGCCAATTTAAAAAATTAGTTGGTGAGGATATAAATTCGGTGTGTGTAAAAATAACTAACCAAGACGGGAAACCAGTTGTTTGTTCTGATTTGTTGGTGGTGCTTGAGATAGAAGATTAATCAGAGAGAAAGTTTAAATGTGCGGTTCTAGAGCAGGAAAATTATTTCGCCCGTAAATCCCACTTTTCGCGCAATTAGATTTGTTTAACCAAAAAATGGCTAAAAGGGGGATTTCCGGGCAATTAGATTTGTTTAATTTTGTAGGTTTTTAGCTATTTTTTTGGTTAAGAAAATTTGATTATGTGAAAAGGGGGTTTGCGGGCGAAATAAGATTGCTGGCCAAGAACCGGCGTCTAATCTTTCTCTAATGTGCGAAGTAGTATAGGATTGTATAATCGATGCCATATGCTGATAGGCTTGTCGCCGATTTCTTTCAAGTCTCAGTTTTTTCCTTTGTAATAAGTAGATTATGATATGTTCTACAGAAAGATGTACAAAGGCGCGTCTGTGCTTTGACCTACCCTCTTATTGGAGTCTAAATTGAATGTTACCACACAAATAAAAAATAGACGTGTCAATGTTTGTTATGAACGTCCGATCAGGCGTCTGTGAAGCAGGTTACACTCACAGGACGTCTTTAAATGAGATAAAATTGTCAAAAGTTGCATGTCGCCAAAGAGGGTTAGTTTTTTTTTTTATCAAATACACCTATGATGCTCTGTCAATCTACCTAAAGGTGTCTTTTGCCTCAAATAAGCTTTGGTGGCTTGTAGTTTTCTCAAGTAAACTTGATGCTGACATTCAGGTTGATACAGAAACACACGATTTTTTTTAACCATTGTCGTCAAAACATTGTAATCTACGTTACTAAATGGCAATGGGTTTAAAAAGACTTAAAAGAAATCTTTTAACCAGACCCTAGTATATATCCTAAAACCAGAAGGAAACAAAAATCACATTTTTAAAACTTCCAATAAACTTAAAGGCGTCATCACCCATAACTAGCATCTTTGGGTTGTTCAAAAGTATGATCGAGCGTGTTTCGATATACGTGGTACTTTTCTTCTGGAACTCACTTCTATCCGTGTTTCGGGTCGTGCAAGTAGCCAAATCGTGACTCGCCACGGAGATTGCCGAGCACAGTACGGAAAGAGACGAGAGTCGGGGATTCTGCAAGTGACGTATAAATGCCAAGACTATCGTGAATGAAAGACATGTCCCTAAAAGCTTTCGCTATGAGGACGTAAAAATCAACTATTTTCCGGCGATAATGGCAGATGCTCCCAGCTACGAGTCAAGTTCCAACAAAGAGGACATCGAACGTGAAATTTTCACTGAAGTGTTTGGAGTTCAGCCGTACCAGTTTGAACCTACAGCTCCTTGTACAGTACCACCTCCCTCGCCATCAGACGCTTGTGTTTCTTTCCAGGCAGTTCGACATTATTTTTACAGGTTGACCATATTATGTACATGTACACACATACGCACGACACAGATAGTACATGATATACACATGCACATACATGCATCTGTTCACACACACACACACACACACACACACACACACACACACACACACACACACACCACACATTACCGTAGTATGTAAATAACTTTAAAATGTGTTAAACCACATTTTCCTTCAGTTGTTTAGATCTATCAGATAATGCCTTTTCCTTTGCACAGGAGTTTGTCAGCTACTGCATCATCACACTAATTCTCTTCCCTGCTGTAGAAATCTTTTCAATTGCTGTTCACTTTCAGTCCCCCTCCTGACTGACTGCCACTATGACAGTAACAATGTATGTTTCAGTTTGATGCCAACACTCAACAAAAACCAACAACTATCTTTACAACCAACCATACACTGAGAATGACATGAAACACAAAAAGATCAACCACCCATTCCACAAACCTTACCTTCTTTACGTATCTGAGTTTGGCTCTCTTGCTCCTGACACAATCCGTGTCACTGTTGCGTTTGAGGCTTGCATTTGCAGCTGGCGAATGAACAGAGAGTGCTTTAATACATTTTTCTGTTATAATAGTTGGTACAGCATCCTTTTCAGCTGTCTTCGGACCCTAATTCCAGCTTCCACCTTTACCTTCCAGGTGTGTTGGTCTTGGAAACTGTGCTCTTTGAAGTGACGACCGCAAATGCCATGATAACTGTCCCGAAGAACAAAATCTTTCCTTGTTGTGGTGACAAAATTTATCCACAATCGCCTAAACTGGCTGGAGTCACCTGAAAAAGCATGAACGCTTACTCTTTGCTTATTTCCTGATGAAATTCCGCAACCAGACACAGCACACATTCGCCCCATCTCACTTCAGCCGAACACGAAGAGCGACTTGGCTTTTCTACGTCATCAATCGGGAAACCCCCCTTTTATCGAAATCGAGGCTCTCGTTCCTGTTTCAGCCTCTCGCTTTCCCAGTCCGCAGGAAATGCTGTTCTCACTGCAAGATGAGAACACAGGCGGCTGATTCGGGGCTGGGTTTCGCAATACGACCACATACCAAAACCGTGTATTTGGTCAAAATAGATTTGTAAAAATGGGTGAGAACCCCTTTAAGCGTCAAGATTTTCTTTTCTCTTTTTCAAAGTTGGCAATAAGCGTGTAATCTACGTGACTTCGTTTCTACCAAACTGGCTAACGTGACCTGACTGAAGAAAATGTATGAGAACCATACGCCTAAGGGAAGATAATTACACTTAAACTTGCAGGAAAACTCCTTCCTTCCAGTTTTTCGTCAGACTTGACAAAATACTGGGACAGAAATCTACGTTACGTAGCAATGTTACTGCAGAAAAGGTTACTTGTTTGTTCCGTGTCAAGTTTTTATTTTTTGCGGAACCCACGCTATTAAAGCATCACAATTGCTTCCCTGGTTTCACCATTTGCATTCCACATTTGGGATGTGAAACAGTGTAGCCATGAATAATTGATTGATATGCTGGTAAAGTGAGCTTGGTTTCCAAGTTCAAAACACAGGTGGGTACCTTCGTAGTAATTATGATTTTTAGATACGTTGTTAGAGCATGAAAACGGTTAAACACAAAATCGGGGCGTGATGTGTCTTAGGTAGTTTTTTTTTTTAATGCACAATGTAGCAATGTCAGTTGTAACGTAGCTTACATACCTTCATTAGACTTGTCTGTTTCTCGAAAGTGTCTTGTTGCAAAATCCGTGTCAGAAAGCCAGCAAGTATAATGTTTTCTGAATCTATAAAAAGCCGTCATGATGTTTGTTGCTTCAATGGTCACATGTGCACCTTAACAGCTGCACTATGGTGGAAGGAAGTGATGGTAACGGAGAATACATTCCTTGGGAAGCCATATCATTAATATCTTTTTTCTACAATGAAAGAATAGAAAGTTGGAACTTTGGACATTAGAACAGGCAGAACAAGTATTATTAGATACAAACAATGAGTTCAGGGTAAGATATTAAAAGCAAAAAGAAAGCAAATGTATGAGGATTAATTGATAACGTAGATTACAAGAAATGGTAACGTAGCTTACAAAACTAAATTTATGACTTATTGTACTCCCAATGGGAGTAATTATACAATCAGAATGGACAGAAAATTTCTCTGTGTTTCTGTTTGTTGTGTCTGCTGGTCTGTCATTCTGTCTTTGTATATGTACAGGAACAGATTTATGTTCTACGTCATTTCTGATCACGCAAACGTACTTGGCGTCAAGGCATGTTGGAACTTCTTCGAAAGCCGCCATGGAAAAGGGCCCTGTGATGGCCTTGGTGGGGTGGCAAAGAGGATGGCAAACCTAGCATCCTGCCAAAGCAGGACAATCCAGGATGCTGAAGACTTCTTCAAATGGGGAAAGGAGACCTCAAAAACGGTTCACTACATCTTCGTTAGTGAGGAAGATGTGAACAGAGAAAAACAGATCTTAGAAACCCTGACCAAAGACACAGTCCCATGCAAAGGGACTATGAAAGTACACTCTGTTTACACTGTAGAGAGAAACGTCATCATGACCAGAACAACCTCTTGCTGTTTCACAATTGTCTGACAGGGGATCTCAGTCAATGTCAGTGGACTCAATGCACCATGTGGAAGAAAATTTCCAAGCTCAGTCAATCAAAACATCCATCAACTGCAATGGACACACAAGACCATACTCCAGTGCCACATTATGATTCTACAGGACTGTTGACCTCAGCTGTGGAGGAACATCGACTAAAGCCCAAAGGCCCAGCGCTACCTGATTCCGAAATCCTGGACGTTCATCCTGACAAAGGTGACTTTGTTGCAGCAGTGTATCAGAAGCAGTGGTACGTCGGGAAAGTCAAGGACATTGATGAGGAAGAAGGAGAGTGCTATACTGAGTTCATGGAAAAGAGTAAAAAAAAGTTGAGAACTCCTACAAGTGGCCACGTCACCAAGATGAATTGTGGGTGTCCTTTGATGACATCATCTGCATTATACAAGAACCAGAAGCAACTGGTCAATGATTTGGGCGGACATTTCAGCTTCAGGAAGATCAGCATCTGATCAGGGATTTGTTTGAAAAGTGCAGTGACTTGGCTGTTTCCCATCATTTGGATGGCTAGGATTAAGCAGCATCTTGCAGTCACATTTTTCTTTGTCTGTGTTCAAAACACACTGAATCACCACTTAAGGGAGAGTTTCTTTAATATGTGTTACCATAAAAGACATTTTTTTTACATTAAAGTGTTTAAGTTCTTTTATAAACAGGAAAGTAACAGAGACTGACCAGAAGTAATCTACGTGATCAGAAGTAATCTACGTTTCCTTTGTTGAAATCACCAGCTATGAAGCTAAAAAATAATACTAAGGTTCATAATCTTTCATTTTGCTTCGTTTCATTCCGGTAGGTTTGGTTTTTTGGAAGTTTCTGGCAATGTGTAAAAACTGTAATCTACGTTCCAAGAGCTTGTAATCTACGTTATAATTATTTTTGAGGTTTGAAGTAATTTTCACCTACTTATTATCACACAGTTCGGTGAAATTTAGTGAAAGGAGTGATTAAGTTTCACTTTTTCATTATATATTTTTGTCCTTCCTATTGTTATGCTAAATAAGAGATTTTGTTTGAGGAGTTGGTGGATGAAAAAAAAAAGCTTTTTTCTTTTAGCTGTTGAATTCATATAAAGTTTGACGAGTTTGTTTAGAGAAAGCAAACAGGCGTAGTATGCTATGAAACGATATTCATTTCTGGAGTTGAAAATGGAAAGTATTGGTGGATTTTGTTTCCTGTTTTGCGTTCATTGAATTTTGAAGCTAGCAATGCGGCATAACGCAAATTACAACATTCGTTTCAGGCCATTGTGTTCAATGAAAAATTGCAAAAAAAAAATGTTTGAGGCCGAGATTTTTTTTAAACCAAATATTGCAGAAGGGTTGTTCTGTGAAACTAATAAAAATTTATGTTAAAATCGATTTGTTTCCTTTTATGATATTTTGGATTCTGATTTGTACATCTTTCTGTAGAACGAGTGTATAATCTTCTGCTGGTGTTTTTGACCAGTAAAGCTTTCCATAACGTTTTGCTGAAAACTACTTATGTTTTGATCAGAAACTGAAGGTGGGAGGCACATCTAAACTATATATGTCCTGTTTCATGACACAGTCCAGTCTGTTTTTCAAACTGTTCAAGGAAGGTGCTTCAGTAACACTGGAAGGAAGGCGGTTCCAAATCACCACACGTTGAGAGAAGTTCTGTCGGAGACTTGTGCTGCATCTGTGTTATTTTTTTTTTCAGCTTAAAGCAATGTCCCCTGGTGATTGTCCTAATCTCTTTCTCAAACAAGGAGTTTTCCAACATGTACATTCCATGTGTATACTTATACACTTCTATTAGGTCTCGTATCCTTCTGTAAGACATGCTGGGTAGTTTCATCTTCTCTCGCCTTTCCTCATAACTCAAACCTTTCAGGTAAGTTGTGCTGGCCCAGACCTAGTGCGTAACAATGAGAGACAGAAAAGTAAGAGAACAAAATGTGAACGTGTTTGCGACTGTACGTGAGCGCGAGCGAACTGTGCACCTATTTCTGTGCGTGCGATTGTGGAATGCAGTAGTTTACAGTGGTAGGCATCTGTGTAGAGCTGGCACTGTGGCTTTAAATGCATTAGCAGATTTCTGACCGATACCCCATATCTCTCCCATCACTTTCTCACCAACACCTGCCCCGGAAGGATGACGAAACTGTAGATCCTAACAGTTCAATACACAACAGATGATCGGAGTAAAGAATAAAGAATTACTGTTTCTTCAACGACATATAATGGATGCCAAACGATTCAACCAGAAAAACAACACCAGAGAGCGGAAGCGCTCGCCGCTGATGAATAAGAGACAATATTGGGTCAACCCCGATATGGTATCATAATCCAATAATAAAATGAATGACCACTGTCACTGCCCTGAACTCAAACAGCGCAGTATCACCAAAACCGATAGCGATCGAAAACAAATGACCGGCGAGGCTATATATAGTAACGAAGACCCAGACATACTAACAAAAGCGGAGCGACAGGACGGCGCCCCCCTGCTGGCTGT